>QMIH01000131.1:185648-211301 GCA_003987875.1 Clarias batrachus
TAATGCTATAAAGCTTGATATACACAGTAATATTAAAACAATTTATAGTTGTATGTATATACAGCTACAAAATATCTACAGCACTACAGCATATACTGTAGATATCTTCTTACCATTTGTATGAAGGTCAAATAATACGTTTTAATGCTATCTAATTTATATGGCTTTCTACAAATTGTTATAATTATTTATAAATATCTTACACTTTTTTTTTGTAAATATAGGTATATATAGCTATTATAGCAACACTTTTTCTAAAGATCTTATGAGCATGTACATATCATGTTATAATGCATTCGTATATATTTATAAATCATAACACTTTTTGTAAAGCTCATAGCTATAATTCATTGTGCTAAATCCAAAATTCATATCATGTTATAGTACGTTCGCAAGGCATTATACACTACATGAAAATATATTGCACTCTAGAGCTATTTGTATTTCTGGCATATTCAGCTTATCAACACTTTCTTTTATAAACCATGAACATGTTATAATGCAGTCATAATGTATTATACATATTTTCTATTATTTATATTACAATTTGTAGCTGTTTATGTGTAGATTATAAAGTATCTATTATAATATCATGTTCAAAAGTTTTTAAAGCCTTATATGCATTCCTCYTTTTATATAAAAATACATACTTCATAAACAATGTGATTAACGGATGACATTATGTCAAATTTCACTACAATATCCTATATGTCCATAAGAACATTAACATGTATAATGTATTTTTTATAGCAAACATAATCCTCTATGAGGTGTCAAACCTTTTCAATTGCTCATTCTGTATATCATATGGTTTATAATGCTTTATAAGGATGCATGCTAGCACATGGCAATTCCAAATTTGTTGCTTACAAATGTTTTAGTTTTTTAATGTTTTAGTACAGTGTTATAGTTGATTATTCCCTTTAATAGTTCTTATGATTATGATCAGGCATGATAATGTAGGATAATATGAAAAAGAAAAATTGGATCAAGTGTAATACATTGTTATTCATATGTCATACTGGCATCTAATCATAATATCATAACCTGATGTTGTAAAGTTATCGTATATAAGATCTTATGCTTTCAACTATATTTGTGTTGGAACACATAAAGCGACTCAAGGAAGGCATTTTAAACTATTGTATATACTACATACAGTAATTTGTTATAAATGTATGTTAGGACGGGCTTTTTCTTTAAAATAAGTTTCATTTCCTCAGTGTTTCAAATTCAGATTTTAATGCTATAGCATATTACATTGGTGTCTACACTGTACATATGAACATATAATGCATTATAATGTAAATTGCCATTCTTTATTAATGGCTATGCATGTATATATACTGTATATACAAAGCATAGTATAAACCCCTATACAGGAATGAATTAATATACACTTTTGATTAGTGGCTTATACATGCTTTATAACACGTTCATATATGGATATATCATAAACACAATTGATAAGAAGTGTTGGCAAAGTTTTTGCACTTACCACTACCTATAACTGTTTATAGGAAGGTACAGACTTTTTTTTTTTTACAGTGTTTTTCTAATCTATTTCAGTATAGGGCAAAAATACTGAATATTTTATGTATTGTCTAGTAAAGAATTTCTGTATAGAGGTTTATAACTGCTTTATAACACGCCATACAAGGATAGGCTATGGACGCAGAATTAATTTGAAGCTATTCCAAAATTTGTTTATTATGAATAGTTTTTTTTTTCACAGATCAGCACCTCTTGCTATTTATAAGCAATTACAAAGTCTCCACTTTCATGAGATATTATGTATGCTATATAACTAGGACTATAGGATTCTTTAAATGTTTTTGAATATTGTAGATGCTAAAAATATTAATATTAGTCTGAATTTAAACAAGGTTGATTTGGTTTGATAGTGATCATATAAGAAAAGAGCAAACACTATTTCTTTATATGTTTTCCTACAATTTGTAATTGCTGAATGTGGAAGTTGTGTAAGAACCTCTCCTAGCTGGTTGTCTCGCCCTGCTCAGCTTCACTCTTGAGCATGCATACATCTTGTGACAACCTTTCACCAAGCAGAGGAAGTAAGTCTCGATCACATGGCCTTGAACTCCCAATACGAGCCCTGATTACAGATAAACAGCTCATGTGGAAATGTGATGAAGCTGATTGTGAAAGTCTGAAAGTTCACAGCTTGCCTTAAGGAGTTCTTATGTGTTTCTTATTGCGTTTCGATTGGCTGCAGTCATCATGCTTACGTCGTGTGGCACCCAAAAGCATCATGACTGGCTCAGGGAAGTGTGATGCAAGGAAAAAACTTCCCAAAACATGATGCAAGGTGCTCATGTCGGATACCAAAGGGTCATGGTTGGATTCTGGTGCAAAGCTGATATATCTTGGGAATTCTTTGGATTATTATTATTATTTTTTTTTTTTGGTAAATATATTTTTATTTGGTGTGCATAATGATGTCCATCTGAAAAGAAACAAACAATATCAATAATACTATATAGTAATTATTATAATAATAATCATTATCATTATTATCATACGTCAATAAATTAAACATTGCCAAAATGATGCATTAATTAATATAATAAAAATAACTTTAATAAAAAAAATAACAATTTTGCTTAAAAAGTATTTGATTGAAATTTAAATAAATAATCCCAAAATTAACCTCAAGGTTAACCACAATATTTTTGAATGACATAATGAAAATTTAATTTCACTTCAATTGCAGGCTTAAACTTTAAAATGATTCCTTCACTGGAGAGATTTTTTTTTTCTGTATTGAAAAAAGAAGCTGCTGAGAAAAAGCTGTACATGACTGACAAACTTAAATCCTCAAGAAAGTTCACCAGTTTCGATGTGCACAAAGTTTATTTTGCTCCGAGGCTATGGTGTTTAGGTTGATTTCTGAACACACACACACACACACACACACACTTACCCATGCTGACTGTAAGCCCTCAGCTAGACTCGGCTCTTGCCTGACTGGGCCTCTGGGATCCTGGCCTTTGCATTCCAGCTCCGGTCTGAGGGGCTGCGTCTCATATTCAAGAGGGAGGAAGTTTCTGCAGGGCAGGGATTATGCGCACTTTCTTTGCATTGCAACCCCCCTGCAATCCCTCCCTCCCTCCCTCCCTCTCTCTCTCTCTCTCTCTCTCCCTTCCTCCCTTCCTCAGTCGTTCATTCTCTCTCCTCACTCTGCTGCTTCAATAAACCGAGTCTGCACTGAAAATCCAGACCTGAACCACCTCCTCAGGTGGACTCAGCTTTTCAGGCTTTGTTCCAGCCGGATCTTTTTGCACCCCCTCCCTCCATCCGTCCACCTCTCTCTTTCTCTCAGCACCCAAACAACCCCCCCCCCCCCCCCCCCCCCCCSCCCCCCCCAACTCGGTCCGAGGCTTTCGGGTTGCTCTTCTCTTCTTTTTTTTTTGGTCTCACGTCATGTGGTAGGGGCTAAAGGATTCTCATTGGAGAGGAGGAAAGGGAAGCAGTCGGACTGCACAGTGCTGAAACCGGTGCTCCGGCGCGTGCTCACGCTCCTTGATGGAGAGACCATGAGTTTCCTGTGTCTAGTCAAACTTTCTCAAGATCGTCCAACGAGTCACGGCAGGAAAGATGCAAGATTTAAAGGATGCTTATTCTCAGGCAGTAATCCTACAGTATTTTGATTAAGGTAAGTGCAAAGATCTTTTCTGTTAACTTTTGGTTAATAAATGCAAAAAACGCTTCCATGCTGCAGCAAGCAGGTTTATTTGCCGGAACGTTGCATAAAATGTTCCCCCCATGCTTGCTCTTGGAAGGTATTATTTGATTAATGAGCRCCTGGCTGAAACGTCTTTCAGCGCTCTGTAAACACTCTCCCTCATGGCTTTTGTGTTAGAGTTTCATACAAGTTGAAATTTGTGACCTGGGAACAGTTTCAGAGTCTTTATCTACAGAAGAAGGATCCGATTTTAAAGACCTTCTAAATAAAAAAATGATCACGTGTTACACTTGCTCAAAGTTAAGGTTTTATATTTAACCAGATCACTTTTCAACTAGTAATGTGAATGTAAAAAATGTTGGAATTGTTTGAATAGGCATACTTGTACGAGATAAGATGTTATTAACAATGAAGCAACGGAAGTAAGTATTTTTACTCGCATGGCTAAAATTAACTGAAATTATGAAAAAAGTCAAAAGAAAAAAAAAATTTACAAATTATATTATACATGTTTACAAATGCACAAATTTTACATCGTACACTGTTGAATATAAACCTCACCTGAAAACCCTTTAAGTGTGAAACTAAAATCTTCCAACCATATGTCTAATTTTCTCTGATGTGAAAACAAAAACCTAAGGCAGATGTTCATCATTAATACACTGTACTCATGTGTTTCTTATAAAATATCCTACGAAGCTAAGTGCATGTATATATTAAATCATGCATGGTGCTGATTTCAACCACATATGAATGGCTTCAAGCTTGAAACCAAAATCACCCCCCCCCCATCCTCCTTTTTTTTTCTCTTTTTTTTTAATAACTGCACATGTCTTGTGGATTTCAACACCAAAGGTCTCTTGAGGGAAAAGCAGGAAAGTCATTCATTTTACCAATTACACTCTACTGGAATTTTTTGGCTCTTGTAGTTCTTGTTATTGTAAGAGTTTTGAAGAAAAAAAAAAAAAACCTTCATGCACTTCGGTAAGCACTTATAGCTATGCAAACAGTGGTTTGTTGACCGTGCTGTATTCCGTTTCTAGCATTTATGAGGGTTTTCTCTTTCTGCTGCCAATTTTAATTTGAAATGTTTCCTGAGCTACAATTTTCCAAGGAAGTATGCGAAAAATTGGGGTTCTGAAACGTGAGCATGGATCCCTGAGAAACCTGGACAATAAATAAATGTAATAATAATTTGTAGCTTTAAGCATGGCATTCTTTTGATTTTTGCATTATTAAAAAAATGACAGAAATATGATTAAACTGCATTGTTGTTTAACTCACAAACGTTGTACAGTATGAAGTCGCAATGAGAAAAAATGTAATTCTATTGAGCACATACCTTACAAGGATTAATTGACATATTTGCATTAAAGTCTATACATATAATAGACACTCTATTGACTTTTTATTAGTCTTTAATCATAACATAGACTGCTATGAGACACAGTGTGTGTTATGTAAAAATTACTTGTAAGAATTCTTCTAACACTCTTCAAAGGGTTAAAACTCATTTAAAACATCATTTTAATCATCCAAATGTCCTAACCCTAACCCTAGACTCTAAATGTGAGTTTATAATCCAACAGTGAATCTGAATGTGTTAGACTTCAAAGATCAGCAAGTGTCTTATGCAGTTCATTTATTAATGTATTGTTTATTGATGTCTTACATTTCAGACTGTGATTACTGATAACTAAAATTCTACTATAGTATATAGAAGATGTTAAACTCTTAGTAACTTTTCATGTTTTATTAGCTGTCAAACAGGCAAACGGGTCTCTTCGATTCAACTTAGAATCTCTAAGTTTAACATAAACGTTTAGGTTATTAATTCATATTAAAGGTCTTACTTGCGTTAATAAATAATGCCATAGTAACTCTTTTTGACTTGAAGGATGCCGAGTTACGTGATGATATAGGTGTTGATAAATAAAGGTTAATAAATAAAAATAAAGCTTTTAAAGGTCTAATTTCAGGTTCAGTATGTAAGTAACATAACCGTATTTAACACCATATACAGTAGGAACATGTTCTTGAAAACATAAAACGTTCTTTGTTTTGCTCGTTCTTTGAAATCCCTTTAAAACAATTGCTTGCTTGTTTGTTTGTATTAGAAACAGTAAGAAAATATCTGAAGAACATTTGAAAAAGCGTTTTTCCCGCCAAGTGGATATGAACTTGTTAGCACTTGACCCATGGAGAAACCAGAACCATGTCGTCCATGATGGATTTAAATACGTTGGAGTGAAGCAGCCTCTAATTTTGTAATTTTGTTGGCTGTTGGGTTGAATAAAGATCTCAGGTCAGAAACACATCAAATATGTCATTAAAATACATATTTATTGTGCATGAAAACATAAAACATGTACAATATACAATGCTTAAAATACTTGATATTTTTATTAGTATTAGACCTGATAACAATTTGTAAAAGAAAAGAAAGAAAGAAGGATATTTCATCATTTTGCAAAACTTTTCTTTGTGTGTAATGAATGCCTATGAGGCATAATAACACATTAGAACATCAAAATAAAATAATGCAATTGATCAAATGTTAGCTGTAACTTATACATAATTTCATTAGTATTAGATTATTAAACCTTGATTATTTTACTTGCTTGAAGTTATCCTATCTGCAGAAAAAAAAAATTATGAGCTTATTTCTTGAACCGATTTAGAGAAAGAAGTAAACAGCCATCTGACGTTACAATAAATCAGAACTATTTTAAAATGTTTAAAAATAGACAAACATATACAGTGTTATATAATAATCCCCTAGTGAGCAATATTTTCCTTCATTCTGGATATTTATATATTTTTATATGCTAAGGTGTTCTCATTTGCAGTGTCGTGTAGATTTGAAAGATTGTTCACATTTTCTTTTTCAACTAGGAGAAATAAATCTCTTTTGACAAAAAATGTGAGTTATACAATTTATCCACCTTCATAATGAGCTAAGAAAGCATTCACAAGTCGCTATAACACATCGACTTTGGTTTTATTACTTATGCAAATATGTAGTAAATTTATAGCAACCTACTAAAGTACACGTTAAGTCTTAACATCATATAAGTATTATAAGTTTAATCTATCTACACCCATGAATGTATATTCACTCAGTAATTTTGGTAATGTTTCTGTAACATACTGTAATTACGCAAAACTAATGTGTTAAGTATGCCTTCAGCTCTTATTTTCTGTCACAGAATCACAATAAAATGTACCGTAATTTTTCTACAGTACCTAAATGTTTAAATAATAGTGGCATAGAGGTATGAACCCTTGCACCTCCAGGGCTGAGGGTTCGATTCCTGCATCAGGTCTGTGTGCGTGGTGTTTGCTTGTTCTTCCCGGGCTTGTTGGGGTTCCTCCAGGTACTCCGGGTTCGGCCTATAGTCCGAAGACGTGCAGATCATTTTAATTGTGATCCCCAAATTGCCCGTAGTGTGTGAATGAGTGTGTGAGTGTTTGTGCGTGTCCTGCGATGGATTGGCACCCACTCCAGGATGTAACCCATCTTGTGCCCAAAGTCTCCTGGACAGACTCAGGTGTCCTGTGACCCTGTACACAATAAGTGTTATAGAGAATAAATGAATGGATGAATATTTAAAAACATTATTTAAATTTTCATTAATATGAAACAATTCATTTAACTTTACAAATCATTTCAGAATAAAAGTTTTTCTTTTAATATGTAAACATTTCAGATAGGCGTATTAGTCATGTGACTAGGAGAGGCAGACACTGACCTGAAAAGAAGAAATACAATCAAACAGTGACAGATTGTGTTTTAATCAGATTAGCGTTCACATAGGAGAGCAGTGTAAAATATTGCCCTATGTTTTAAAAAGGTTTTGCCGATTTCGTGCAAATGCTGCATGTAATGCACATTTTGAAACATTTTTAGTTTGAAAACTTTTATGTGTGTGTGTGGGTGTGTGTGTGTTGCATTTATTTATTTATTTATTTTTACATTTTACAGTCCCAAAAGTGAAACACATGAAAATCGCAGAGGGCCAAAATATTCAATAAGATAAACTCGATATATAAAAGTAAGGACTAAAACACATAGGGGCATGATGTAGTAATAAAAATAGCAAAGGATAGAATGCTGTTATTGTTACCACAACAACTGTAATTATATTCTAATGTTGCAATGTTTTACATCATAGTTTTTATCCATTTCTTTATATATTTATTCATATTTCATGCTGTGAAGCAGACCAGTTAATTTCTCTTATGCCTTACAATATGGCAGCCCTTCCCTCACTTCTTTCTTTAATAATGCTAATTTTGCTTTAATTTTGCTTTAATTTTGCTTTAATGTGTTATTGTAAAAAATGAAAATAACACATATTGTACAGGTATATGTTTTTGAGAAACCAGAACACATTGCACATGTTACAAAGTACCAACTGACACTGGAGACTCCTTCTGTGTTAAATGTTAAACATTACTAAATAATAAGTAATGTTTACTACATCAACAATTCCATTTTTTGTTCATTCAATAATCTTTTATTATTTATTTATTTATTTGTTTATTTATTTATCACAGGACAGGACAGGTTCCTGTAAGCAAGCTGTGTACAGTATGTATTGTATTTGTTCCAACAAAGAAGTGCATTATTATAGTGATTTGTATCACAGCTGCACCACTGTCAGAGCTGCTGTTCCAGGAAATGAATCAACGTCCCCAGACTAAACAATATCCAAAATTCCGTGATCAGTGCTGTGAGCTCGAATTTGTACTTGTATAAATGTAACATGTTAAGAGTGTATTTTTAGGTCGTTATATGGGTTATATTTGATGGGTTATGGGTTGGACAGGCTAAAATTATGTAAAGCACAAAAGATGAGGCCAGGCTAGTGCGAACTGCTGTCGTCTGTCCACACTGATGAACATGCTGTGCTGAAGCAAACCGTCAGAGTTTCAAAGATTGTCCAGCCTCGGATGTTGAACGGATGTTTGGGGGAAACGACTTGACAGGAGCACACAGTGTGTCAGAGTGTCTATGGAGCCTCATTGATTTCCGCAGGAAGCGTGCTTCTTGTTCTTTCTCAGACGAACATTCAGGCTGCAGGAACTTTGGGTTGTAAGTTTAATTGTCAAAAAGGTACACAGCCTTCCTTTAAAAAAAAAAAAAAAAACAATTTTCACATTGTTCACTCAATGTTTGACTATATGTAAAGTATGTGCAATTGAGGTTTGGGCCACAACAGCTAGAAAATGTTTCAGGCTTTATGTTAGAGTGAAATGCAAAAAAATCGCAAGCATTGTTGTTGAAAATAAAGTTAACACAAATATCAAAAGAAGGAAATCATGTGATACTAAACAGAGTCTGAGATTCTTCTCTGAATGCTCCTACATCACCCAGAACTCTCAACTGGGTCAACCCTGGAATACCTGTTACCGTAAAGACAGGGATGCAGCGGCACTTTAGTCTTTTAGTCCATCCAGATGTCTCACCTCCTGATTAATACACTGGGCTCAAAAAAATAAGCTTCCAAATGTTTTATGCTAATCCCATTGTCAATGTCATCAAACTTCTCATATTGTATACAACTATACAGTATAAGTAGCTGAACCAGCTTAAACATTGTCATTGAGCTGCATTGCATTCTGGGACTTTGAGTCCAATGTTTGTCCCTGTCTTACTTCAAGATTGAATTCTCATGAACTCTTTAATGAGTAAACAAAACTTTCTTTCGGCTGCTCCCTTCAATGGGTCGCCACAGAGGACAATCCGATCCGTACACAACTTTGGCACAGCTTGTTATGCTGGATGCCCTTCCTGATACAACCCCTCCTACTTTATCCAGGCTTGGGTCCAGGTAATATGGGGTGAGGCGACTCACCTACGAGAGTGCTTGTCCTCGGATCCTCGGATCAACAATCCAACAAACTAGAGCCCTTGCCGCCTAAGCTGATAAATAATACGTTCACATGAATAAACGTAGTAATTCATTTTTTACCACGATAAGTTAAGTTATGCCTTTATTTGTTACATATACATTAATGCACAATGAATTTTTATCTTCACATATCCCAGTTATGAAGCTGGGATCACAGTGCAGGGTCAGCCATTATACAACACCCCTGTTTAAGGGCCTTGATCAAGACAACCTGGTTAAACTTCACATTAGTAACTAAGAGCGTTAACTCTCTGAGCCGCCCTGTAGACATTTACCCTACAGGATGTCTCACTATGATATATTTGAGATTTGAGGTTAGTTAACTCTTTAGCTTATACACACACACACACAAAAAAATCTCAAATACATAAAATATCCTTCACCTACCTTGTGCATTTTATGCAATTACACTTTATAAATCAGCTGTCACACCGCCAAAACAATTTAGTGTAGTACTCCCATTCAATATCCAAGCTGTATAGCGCTTTTAAGTGTAGATGTTATTATGAAACTTTGGCTGTAATGGTAGGCGTAAAAAGAGAAGCTTTGACAGGACATAAGGAGGAAACCTTCTCACGCATATCAGGTATCATGAAAATAGCCTTAAGTGCTACAGGATGATTAAAATTTTTTTTTTTTTTTTACTTTTTGACACATTTTCGGTCACACCTTGTCAGTGCAAGTGTACATGAGAAACCTGGAATGGAGAAAACGTGTAGGATTGTTTAAACGTAAACCCAAATCCAGATTTATTTATGCCTTAAAATCTGGTTGTCATAAAAAAAAACGTTATAGTAATTATGGAAAGTTTAAAAAACGAAATGTAGAGTAAGGGATCTCATGGCGTGTATATTTGTATAAAGGAGAAAATTTGGGGTTGTTATTTTTCAGTAAATCAGGACCTCGTTGCATCTTCGTGCATGTATGGATAAGTATTATCTACAGTTCTGTTATATTGTAAACACAGAGTTTGGACGTAACGTGATCATGTAGTTAAAGTGTTGCTGTTCGGAGTCAGTGCCTGAGGGTTCGAATGGTTCAGTTTGGCCTGTAAGAAGAGCTGAGCATAATAATGGCCATGCTTGCTCTTTAAGCCAGTCCTCTCCATCAATACTTGGCTGAAAAAAGCGAGAGAGAAAACACACAGCTAGGGTTTCAGTGGAATCCATCTCCTCCAGGCCAAAGTTGAAGCTCTACTGTAAGCCTCGAATAGATCTTCTAAATGACCAAGAACTGATGTCATGCTCTTCTTGTGTGTTTGTGGAGATGGATGCTCTGGCACCGCCGCAAAGCCAGGATTCAGAGCTGACGCATGTCCACTTATTCATCTTAATCAGACATCTTATATTTACAATTCATCCTAGTTGTTCATACCAAAGTTATATAAAAGGTTATGATGGCTGAGGTTAGGGTTGGAGGGTGAGCCTTTTATATGATTGAAAAAGTCAAAATTGTACCATTGATAACTTGAAAAGTTTTTAAAAGCAACAGATGGTTGCTTTAAACTGGAATTATACAGGATTTTTGAATGTTTTTGCAAATTTGCAATAACTCAGATTCACTTTTAAATAATAATAAATAAATAAAAACACAAAAAAAAAACAGCTCAAAGGTTTAGGTCAGTGTTCCGGACGAATTTAAAATTTTCTTACTAATGAAATTAAAGTAAAATTTGTGCAAATACTTCCAAAAACACCATGTTGGAAAAGCTTAGGGGAAACAAAAAAAACTTCAGACTTGTATCCTCATTAATGGTGCTGAATAAAATGAAAGAATTTAAAAATGAACAAAAGAATTAATTAAACTGAAATTTGACTTTAAGTTTAAAAATTAAGGTCAGGGTTAGTGGAAAATTCTACATTAACATATCTTTATATTGTATACCTAACACAGTAAAAGTATGATATTTTTTTCTTTTAATTTTATCTATAGTAATTTGGATTATTAATGAAATTAAAATTAATATAAATTCTTTCTATTGGAATGTTTTTTTTTTTTTTTTTTTGCAAATATGTAATTGGGGCATTGAATTCATCACTTAACAGTAGAAATTATATTTGATAAAACAGTACAACTAATTACTTTTAATTTGTAATTATAAGGGCTTTTTTTCTTGGTGAATGTACATAATATATATATTATGTCATGGTGATTGASATTAATGTCAATAATGTCAATAATCCATTCAATTATTTTAATGACTGGCAATTGTATGCAGTGTAATAGCAATAAAACACTTGTACTTTTACAAGAAGTACTGTTATAGGAAAATAATCCACTTCAGAGCAATAGCAGGAACTATGTTTCATTCTTTTCTACTGTTTTTGGTTATTTTCCAATATCAGTGTGTTTTCTTCCTTACTTTACACTTTTTTATTGCTTTAAATGGTAACTGAATCTCCCTTATCTAGAAGGTTGCATTTGTCTTCAATCATGTCTCCATTTCATGGTCCTGCACCATCGTCAAAAAGAACACAACGTCCTCTGTGTCCATCTTTCTTCCTCTTATCAAGCCTGATGGCTGTTTCTGGCAGGGGCTCATGGGACATTGGGGGAAATGTTAGGGAAGTGAGGCCAAGGGAAAGTGTCAGGGTCACAGCACACGTGTGCATCATTAACGAGTCGCTGTAATTAGTGCATCACAACCAGATAGAGTTCTGTTTCCTGCGGATGATTTACTTTCAAACGCAGTGCCAAGCAATAGCTTTACTTCTCCAGCCTGACGTTTCCTGAATTGTTCATCTGAGTGTGACTGACAGCTGATTATTCAGCCCTTTAATTAAGCTGACCTGCAGCTCAAACATGATATATTTGCCTAATCAAAGAGCTGATTAATGGATTTTAGCAAGTTGGCATTTTTAATAAACTTGGACTATATACTCAATAAATGGTTCTTTGTATAGTTTCCTGTCTAAAAAGTTTATGGTTTGGAACTTTCTCTGATAAGAAAAATAGCCTTCATGGTTCAGTAACAAGGGCAGCTATGAAACGCATCAAGATTCAAGATTTGTTTTACGCAAAAGTCTTGTATATGATATATACTGTATATGGTATACTTGGTATATGGTATATTGTTATGTACTTGTATATTGTAGACGTTTTATTATTAAATAATAAAACTTCACAAAATAAACACATTATTGATGGTTAACACTAACATTTGATTGTTAATGACCCTATATTATTCTACTTTTACATTTGCAAGTTGTTTTTGTTTTGTCAGTTAATGTTTATAAATGATTTCTACGTTTAAACTTTTCTAAAACTTCGTTTTATTTAATTGTATTTTTCCCGACACTTTTAAAGGGCTAGATCTAACAGAAAAATTTAGGGGGGCAAAACGGTATCTAAAAAAACATTAATAATGAAATTTAACATTAGTAATCTTAGAACAATTGCTTACATACTTACTTACTTATTTATGTATGTGTTTGTTTTACTTTCCTTTTTAGTCATTGGCTTGAATATCTAATTATAAATTTATTGATTATATATTATTACTTGATGATGTATTTGTTACTAAATCTTTGTTTGTTTTTTGTTAGTTTACTTTTTTATTGCAGCTTCATTTGCTTTTTGTTTGCCTTTTTTAATTAGATTTTTTGATTATTTACTTAATTACCTACAGTATTAACTTAAACCATACTGTATATACAGTACATAGTGCATTACTATTTTAAACTTTAATTATGGAAAAAAGCAGCATAAAGTGTTCTCCTTAAGAGAATGCTTAAGGATTTAATGTAAATAAAATAAAAGAGTATTTCCATTTCAAAAATATTTAAGTTTTTTTTTTTAATGCTTAAACTGTTAAACCACCCAACGACCTTTCTGGAAAGAGTTTAAAGAAACCCTAAAATGTTCTATGTTCATGTTCCCATGAACTTTCATAATAGACTCGACTCTAATAATAGTCCTGTGGGGAGACTTTAAAGGGTCATTCCGGCTTTAGTGGATTATTAATGGTACTAAGGCTTCTAAAGGGTTCTACTCTGAAAAGGAAATACGCAAGGGTTCTAGCAAAGAGACAAAGAAAGGAGTTGCTGAGTGTGCTACAGCTACACCCAAAAGGGTCTTGATCTTTGGTTCTTTAAGAACTTTCTGAAAAGGACATTGTCTGTTGTAGGGCTCTGTACAAAATCTTTAAGATCAGTTCAAGAAAATAAACCAAGGAACACCTTAAGCTTGAAACCTTTCTTCTAAAAAGTCTAGATTTCTCTCATTCTATGAAACTATGAGGAGTAACGACTAACATTTGCATTTAGAATAAAGCCATACTTTATAAGAAGAAAGAAAACAAAACAAAAGGGTAATTGTTCTATTTATTAAAACGTCTAAAGCAGGTATTATACTTGTATTAAAATGTAAAAGCAGAGAACACTGGGCTACTCAAAGAACCCTTAACCAACATTTACTGTATTTAAGGA
Source organism: Clarias batrachus (assembly GCA_003987875.1). Taxonomy (NCBI): domain Eukaryota; kingdom Metazoa; phylum Chordata; class Actinopteri; order Siluriformes; family Clariidae; genus Clarias; species Clarias batrachus. The sequence continues at coordinate 199,700 of QMIH01000131.1, forward strand.
ATGCAGTACCCAAACACAGTAGATACTGCGTGTATTGTCTTTGCTCTTATATCTGGAAGTATTCCAGAATTGTTTTTCCAAGAAAATGTACTTTTGCTATCTCAACGGCTCTTATCAGCAGACCTGGAAAATATTTAGCTATAGCATTATTCTTTTAGTGAAGTTCTCACTTCCTTGTGTGTCTTAGACATTAGGAATTCAGGTGGGTTTCATTAGAGATGCACTTAGGTTATGGAAAGTCGGAGCGAGGCCATATTTCAACTGTAGTTCTTGTCCTCGATTTCCCTCATCGATGGGATTCCCCCCCTCAACCCCAACCCCCCCACACCACCACCCCCCACCCTTCTCCCTGGGCTGCTGTTTTATTAACAATTCAGATGAGGATCAGCAGCAAAGCAGGAGCGGCTTACGCCATAAACGTGTCTGTGTTTGCAAAGTAAAGTAAGATCCTGCCTGCGAGGACCTGGTGCGACGGACTTAAAATAAAAAGCACACACGTTTCCTGCAGAGTACAAAGTAGAACCATCATTAGAGAACCAAGGAATAATACACTAAGCCCGGTGTCTTTTCTTCCAGCATCGGACGTTTTCTTCCGAGCTGCGTGTTCTCGGGTTACCGCGTTCCTCCCCTCATTTTTTTTTTTCGGTCTCAAATCTCCTATTTGACTCATATATCATGTAGGACATCTACGGACACGTTACTGTTAAAGCCATATTCTTTGCTTGATTGTTGATTTGGAGACGGCAGCTGAATAAATCCGCAAAACACACACATACACAGAGGCCACACAAGCTGTGTGTGCTGAGGAGAAAGTCATCATACTTTATTCTTTGGCTTGGTGTGTCCTGCATTTTTGCAACAAGATGCATCTTGCCGTAGAGATCATTTAGACAGCATTTAAATGTTCACAAAAAGTGCTTTGTTAGCTCAGGAAAGCTTCTCGCTGTAATCCATGCCGTAGCAGCCCTTCGGTCGGTTTTACTTTGTTTGTTTAAGGCTAAAGCACCGGGGTGATCTTTTTTTTTTTTTTAACCTTATTGCATAGCATGTCATGTGACACCTCAGGTTTATGGTATTAGTTTATTATAACTGAAAATGAAGAATATATGTGGATATGGCTGTTAATACAAAGAAGTTGATCAGGAACACGACAGTATATTCCAGTGCTGTTAAATCTAATTGGCCTGAAGATGCTGATTGATTGAACTGTTTAATGCAACAAGTATCAACTTGATTAACTTGACCAATCATAAACAGAATGATAATGTTGATATTTCTTACCAAAGGAAAATGTCTGATCATCAGAGGATGTTTTCTATAACAGAATATCTATTTAACATTTATGAAAGTATTTGGTCGCACGGTGGTTTAGCGGTTAGCCCTGTTGCCTTGGTCTTGAGGTATATGGGTGCGTGGAGTTTGCATGTCTTCCCCGTGCTTAGTGGGTTTCCTCCGTCTCCGGTTTCCTCCTACAGTTCAAAGACATGCAGACTAAGTTGATGGGTCCAGTACTGCTACAAGCCTACACAGGATAAGTGGTATGGATGATGGATGTTCTCCAGTGTATTAAAGACATACAAAGTTCTGCTTTATTAACTTGTGATAGACTTGGGGGGGAGAAGGACTGTTGATAGCTGCCATGTCTTGCTTTTGTATATAGTCAGACTGGCTTATGCCTCACTTTTTATTCTTTAGATATACAGACCTGGCATTAAGAATGGCATTAACTTTACCCCGTGAGATCCCGCAATTTGGCGCGCGACATGCCGCGAGATCCCTCAAGCAACATTCGGGAAATTAAATAAATGTGTTGTGCTTCACTGAATATCCACCAGATGGCGCATGGAAGGACTCGTACTTTCACTTTACGAAAGGTGCAAACATACAGTACTCCCCCAGAAAGTCATCGCCTCTTCCAATAATGCAGATCAAACATACATCACCTGTCCATAAATAAAAAGGAATATTTAAGCATATACGCAAAATGTATTTCACTTAAATATTACAGATTAAAGTAGACGTGCTGAGCTTCAGTTCATTGTGATGCGGAACAAAAGGTCCAGGAAGGAAATGGGTTTTACAAAATCTGAATATATTCAGTAAATGTATGAATTACACTCAAAGTATCAAATCCAACTATGAAGTCTGATTTAATTGATACCATTAAAATTTTTATTTGTTTCTATTTATGTTTATGGTTTGCTGACGAAATACATTTTAGGCATCTTAAGACATCTCCTCGGTCTTGTTAATTATTTTTAAACCCCTCAAAAGTATTGTGCAAAAGTGTTGACACCCCGCCCCCCCACATACACACAATTTCTTTATATAAAATGATATAAAATGTTGTAGATTAAATTAAAGAAATAGGAACAAATGCTTTACTGTGACTGGCTGCAAGGTGCCGTAAGATTTTACGGAAGCCAATTTTAAAATTAGCTGTTTATGTAACAACCTCAGCAGCGACCTCATTTCCCCGTTTGTCTGTTCCAACCACTCAGCATTCCGTATCAGCAGTATACTAATCACCGGCCTGATCGTCCCTCATCATCTGCACTAGTTTCTCACTGGATCATGCCTCAAGTTAGATTTTATATTTAAATGATGTGTAGCTTAACAAAAAACGGGAAAAAAAAACATTCATTAACATGCATTAACTAAGTCTGGACCGAATGAGTTGGTGACTCAAGACTTTTGACTATAAATCAAGGTTGAAAGTAATTATACATACACGACACAGCTTCTCAAGCTAATGAAAAGAAAGCATGCGCTCCTAAAGATTTTCCTGTGATATAAAAAGTAACATTACGGACTGTTACAAAGCGCTAACACTGGATACTCCTTTCGTAAATGTTAAATAAAATYGCTTTCTCACTATCTTGTTTCAACAACGACACTAATGGGATTTTTGTACATTGTCCACAAACACAAATCACTGTACAAGCTGTTTATAAACTTTACCAACACAATTGAACAAACCTCTAATTTGTAGCAGCACTCTGATACAATAACGTCTTTTTTAAAAAAGCATCAAAGCACTGTTTATTTTTTGCTCCTATTCATGACGGAGACAAAGCCTCGCTCACTGTAGCTTTTTTTTCTTTTTTTTTTAAAGGTCTGTGTTTTTGTAACCGCGACGCCATTTGTCATACGTCTTTGTGCTCTGACATAAGAGTTATTAACTGCTCAGCACGGTTGAGTGCAAAAGTTTGCATACCCTTAAATAAACAAAAGGAATACAAAGACGTGTATCAGCAAGCGATTTCATTTATTAGATTTCACAGGCACTCCATCATCATGACAAGAAACAAATATCTTTAAAATATCAGAAACGATATCAATATAGGCATATTCTCCTTCCCTTTTGAGTGTAATGTAAACATTCTTTAAAGAGTTTTTGTGCTTGTCCTTTGCCTAACGGCCTTCAAAAAAATTTCTGGAGTTGTTACGCCAACTTATTTCGAGTCACTTTAGATTAAAAAAAAAAAAAAGTGAGGGGGTGCAAACTTTAGCACTCAGCCATAGTATTATTGATTAGCTGCATCAATACACCGGTTATTACCAGAATAAAAAGTCAGTTGTTGTGGAAAGCTTTAAATCTGAGAAGCAAAAATGTGATGATGCACGGTGAGTCAGAAAGTGCAGCCATTCAGAAAAATGCACCTTTGTTTTGAAATCTAATCACGTTCAAAGCGAACAGGTCATGAGGCTTTGTTATCGTGCCTTAGCCGGAGCTCTGCATCTGCTTTCTGCCTAATCTACTGATGGTTCTATAAATAATGCATGGTATGGACTCAACCCTGGACCCGCAGGAAAATTACAACCGCTCCTGGCTTTATGGCTCATTCTGAGTCACGCGTTTGGCCAAATCCTGAAGGACGTATTTAACGCCTGTCAGCAAGTCAAAAACACTGTGCTATGGTTAAACCATTATGTGTTGTTATGTTTATGACATCAGGGTAAAATCCTGTCCCATGTGGTCAAAGTCATTACTGCTGGCTTTAGTTCTATGACTAAAGCGTCTTATTAATGCTCAATCAGCACTAAAAATGTACATAATGTCATGCATGATGTGTGGGGTAGCGTTCAGTCATGTGGGTTAAGTGATGTGTGGGGTCTCGCTCTAAAATAACAAGGTACACATTAAACAGGTTTACTGTCTTACTGTCTTAGACAGGTTTAATTGAAAATTTTGACAAAACAAAAAGTATTTTTTTTAAAAAATTTTATTCTACAACCTGACTTTGTAAAATATTTGCAATGAAAAGCTAACAAAGGAATTAAAGGCGGAGCTAGTGTACATACTTTTTCTTACAATGGCATTCCAAAGACTTTTTGTTCTAACCAAATCTTCATGAAAATGTATTGATTTTTTTTAAAAAATAGAAATTAACTTATATATCTTAACTTATAAAGACCAAGTGAGTCTGTTTAATTTGCAAAGACAGCCTGTTGTGATTATTCATCGAAAAAAAAAATTAGGTTTTAAAGCAAATGGCTGGATTTTGTTATTTTTGAGTACTTGTAAAACATAAAGACAAAAAAAATATGCATCTGAGGCACAATATGACGTAACAATCAAACAATCTAACTAGCAAAGGAAAGAATGAAGTAAAGTGATGCTCACAAATAGCACCCCTAGGAGCTGGTTCTTGCCAAAAGTAAAAATTTCAATACGGTATTACTGTACTTGGGCGGTATTACACAGTGGCTTAGCGGTTATCACTGTCACCGTGCGTCACGAGATTCTCACCTCGGGTGTGCGAGGAGTTTGCATGTTCTCCCGAGGGGTTTCCCCCGGATGCTCCAGTTTCCTCCCACAGTCCAAAGACATGCAGATTAGGCTAATTGGCTGTTAATTGGCTCCAAATTGCCTGTACTGCATAAGTGTGTGCCCTGTAATGGATTGGCACACTGTCCAGAGATAAAGCGGTATAGAAGGCAAGTGAGCTTAATATGTGTTCTTCTTTTGTGTTCCTCCATTAAAGCTCACTACAATGGAAACATCTTTTCCATACAGAGTGCAAGTTTTATGCCTAAATACATAACCGACTCAATCCTCCCATTTCATCCAGGCTTGGCCTCGGCACTATGAGTGCAGTAACTTCCGCAACCCCAGTGGCTTGATGTGTATGGTGCATTGGCTGGGAACCAAACCCAGGCCTCCCATGCGGCAGGCAAAGACTCTACCACCAAACCACCGATGCCTCATGGTAGCTCAATGCTAACTTTGTGAAATGCTTAGTGAAACCAAATTCTGGCACCAAATTTCAGCTTGATCTTACATATAATTCTTGAGAAACAGATATAATGTAAACAGCCATAAGTTGGAGCTTTTAGATTAAATGAATGGCCACTTTGCAAGGAAAATTATTTACTGCTTGTTGGTGATACTGTTTTAATAATTATTGAGGATGCAGCCTTATACTTAATAAATTACATACTGCTTTAACTACTGGTTTCAGATTAAAATAACAATTATTTAAAAACAACAACAACAACAACAACAACAACAACAACAACACTTAGTGCTTAACTCACTAAATATGTCCTGTGCTTTAACATTAACATTTCAGCAGTTTATTGTTTTTATAACAAAAACAGTTTTGTTATGTTACAATCACACATTTACATTTATTTTCTTGGGATTTTATGTGATAGACCAACACAAAGTGGCACCTAACTGTAAAGTGATGAATGGTTTTCAATGCAATGTCTGTCAGTTTAGGTGCATGGCGTTTTGCAGTTGTTCCATTTTCGGATGATGGATTGAACCGTGCTCCATGAGGTGTTCAAAGCTTGGGATATTTCTTTATAATATAACCCTGCTTTAAATTTCTCCACATCTTTATCCCTGACCTGTCTGGTGTGTTTCTTGATCTTCATGATTCTGTTTGTTCACTAATGTTCTCTAACAAACCTCTGAGGGGTTCACAAAACAGCTGTATTTATACTGAGCTTAAATTACACACAGGTGGACTCTATTTACTAATTTGGTTAACTTCTGAAGGTACAGTAATCTTCTCCACTTTATTTTAGTTAAGGGGATAAAAAAAACAAAAAACAATTGCAAACTATTTGTCATTTTCCTTCCGCTTCACAATTATGTGCCACTTTTATGTGCCATAAAATCCCCAAAAGATAAAGTTATGTTTGTGGTTGTAACATGACACAATGTGGAATAGTTCAAGGGGTCTGAATACTTTTGGAAGGCACTGAATACAGGGTCCAAAGCACATGTTGTGAAAAATTCCCTGAGTGGCAAGTTCTTGCCAAGAACACTAACTTGGCCTAAGAACACCAACACTGCTTGGCCCCGTAAATAGGTACTACACTGTATCGTTGCTCATAATGGCATCTTATTTATTTTTATTTCATTTCTTTACCCTGAAAGAATGAAAATGATACTGTGCCCATAAAGGGAAGTGGTATGAAAAACATGTAGGAGAAAATAGTTATTTTGTACAAGATAGTTTAGAGTATAACTGGGTCAGTGTAAGAAGAGACACTGTTAAACAATTTTAAAAATCACACCTATAAACTACATTTTTTAGAAGTATTTTTCATATTCAACAGTCTATTTTGTTGCAAATTAAATTTAAAAAAAGAATTATTGTCAATCTGTTAGCAAATTAGTTACAGGTTGTGTTTCTTCCACCTCCTATAATTTTGCAAACAAACCCGCTTTCTGTATTGTGATTGTTTAAAAAAAAAAAATCAGCTTAATTACAGTAAAAAATGTTTATGTTCATTTTATTATTATTTTTAAGTGACATTAATGACGGGGATTATTTTACTAGTATAAACTTTTGTTTAGCAGTTGAAGAATGACCTGGAAGTAAATGAATGAAAAATCTCACAGTAAATGGAGTATTTTCTTTTATTATTTTTTCTCAAAAGTATATATATTTCTCCTCTCATGTCTCTTTAGCAACTTCATAAAACAGTGTACGTCTTAAAGTATTTAATCTTAATTTGATCTTTAAGATTCAATTTTAATTCAGTTTCAAACAAACTAAATGGACATAGCATGTAACCTTGAGGGATACCAACAAAGTGACAGGCAATGATACCATTTAATACTATTGTTTTTCCTATGAGTGATTCTTTTCATCAGACTCATTATGAGGTTTGCTGCAAGTGGGGGTCTGTGACATTCAAGCACTCTTTGCAAATATATAAAGTAATGGGACAAAACTTCTTACCCTGAGGGACACCACAACAGTGGCAATCGCTGATATCGCTCAATATGCTCAGTATGTCTTTATGTTGTAATTTCTATTTGTGATATAAATTAGACCCAGTATTGACTGTTTTATGATGTTACAGACAAAGGGGCTTATCTTACAACAGCAAATACAGTTGCTTACAATATAAATATGAAGCATTTTACACTGCTTTGCAAATTGAAATCAATATTGTTCTGTGTTCTGAATTTGTCCTTCGTTTAATCCTAGTGTTCTCATTATTCAATATCTGCTCAAGGTCTGTTCTAGCATTGTTCTTCTTTGTACGACAGACAGACAGACAGACAGACAGACAGACAGACAGATAGATAGATAGATAGATAGATAGATAGATAGATAGATAATAAATAATATAATTTTTTATATTATATAAAATTATATTTTATTTATAATTTTATTCAAATTAGATTTATATAATAAATAAATAAAATAACTATCCTTGTTAAATACAATAAATTAATACTATACCGGTACATGAATCAATAGATAAGTAAAATTATTTACATAAGTTTACATAATTTAATAATAATAAAAAAAAAATAATTACCTGACAATAAATTATGAGATGATTGCGGCTATTATGTATACTGTATATGAAGTATATGATGCTTAATCCTTCTATGCACAGGGACTTTTTTACGTCAGTATACCCGAGTGTAACAGAGTTTGTATTTTTCTAGCAAGCAGTAGAAAATGAGACAGATGGCGGCTGGCTGTTGTTTCTAGGCTACACACAAATGCTGCACTCGCATGTCTGGCTGCTCTCATCAGAAACAGAGAGAGAGAGAGAGAGAGAGACATTGTGATGATGATGATGATGATGATGCTTTGGTTGTTTTTGAGGTTGTCTGAACCAATCAGACGTCTCCCTTACAACATCTACTAATTAAATCAAGTGAGGATAGTTTATTTCCAATATGTTAAAGATTTATGACCAGGCATTGTGTTAAGGGATTCTAAGCAGTAGACTAAAAAAAGCTAGTAGAGATGTAAACAGGTTTACACATACAGGTTAACATAGAGATGATCAAATCCACAATATATTCTATGATATAGAATTTATTTAGTTTTATTCTGTGTAAGCAATCTGTTTTAGTCTTTAAATTTTAATAGTTTCGCAGCTTTCTCCACTACCTAGAAATTGTATTAAAGCTTTTCCCCATAAAATAGTTGTATTAAACACTTTTTTTTAAAGCAGCTGGAGTTATTTTGGGGTCTCAGATAGTAAATTCAGTGTAAATCGCAGGCAACACTTTTATTTATTTATTTATTTTTATTTTTACTCTAAACTGTCTATGATTTTGCATGACATCAGGGAAACGAGAGAAAGAGCAACAAGACAACAGCTAGTGCTTTTATATTGAACACATATTATTTAAATTTATGCTTCATAATGCATGCAGGATTCAGTGTTTTAAAAGAAATATGTATCAGTTTATTTAAATCATACAACATAATTTTTTCTCTTGTAATGAGAAGGAGATAACAAATAGATAGTTATTAAATGTTTAAATTATGCTATTGTGAATGAAAGATAAACTTGGAATGTTTGCATGTATTAAAAATGAATGACGTGTCGACTGGAGCAAAAACAAAGAAATATAGTTTTGGGTAAACAACAACTTTTATAACCATGCAAAAAAGAAATAGAGCAAAAAAAAAAAAACAATACTACATGAGATACATGAATAGAGCTATTACATGAACAGAGATAAGAGAGCTGAGTAAATTGATCAATAGCATTTAATTTATATACAAAATCCAAGTATTATGGAAAAAATCAGCTTGCTGAATACAAACCTAAAAAAGAAAAGTGCTAAAAGTGCAAAGTATTAAAGAGATCGAAGGTGTGTGTGTGTGTGTGTGTGTGTGTGTGTGTGTGTGTGTGTGTGTGTGTGTGTGTTTGAGAGAGAGAAAGAGAGAGAGAGAGAGATGGCATCTAATATGAGCTTGATTTAAAAAAAATGCTTGCTAAGCTATCTATTTCACACATACACAGAGAGAAGGTTCGATATTCACCCGATCGATGACAGAATGGCCACTCTAGCCAAATCAGACAGGGCTCCTTTTCAAACCGGCGTCTCTGTCGCCCCTCTGCTTCACTCTCCTCTAAGCCAAGGGACTTTCTACAACAACGCCGGACCACGCAGACACGTCTAGACCGGTAGACCGGCGGTGCCCGGCAACGTTGGCCTTTGCGGAGGAGAAAGGCGAGTTGGGTCAGGAGGAAGAAAGTGAGGCGTGCCCCTTTTTTCAGTGAGGGAACGACCCACGGGTGCGRAGAGGTAAGGAGGGCAGGGGCAGCGCGCTTCTGCTTCCATGGTTACTCACCAAATATGAGGCTGCTGCTATTGAGGAGGTTTCGTTCTCATGCTCTCAGCCAGCCCGTGAGCTCGGAGGAAAACATGCGCGAGGTTCTTATCACATAAAAGACGAACAATGGTGGCAGGGCGAAGCGTATCACATGACCTTGTTTATGAACTCATTTTATATTTAATCAGACGGTTTTTCATCCAGAAATTCTTCGAGAAGATTATGAGTTAGTGAGGAAAACGGCATAGACGCTTATAAAAAAAAAGGAGAGAAAAAGAACATGAGGGTGATGCGTCAGAAAACATTAAAATCTTAAATGTTATCATGCTGTAGCACTGGAATAACTGATTATGAAYTTTCAGAAAACCAAAGCATTTTCACAGTGTTTATCTCAACCATTTCTGTCTGTTTTGCTTATCTTTATATGATGTGTTATGTTGAAATACATCCAAGTGTTATACAAGTTGTAACTCATATTATGAACTATAAAGTCTATAAGACTTAACTGGTAACCTGACCTCTAAATTTGGCGCTACACTTCTTCTTTGTTTTTGTTTTTTTGTTGTTTTTTTTTAGGTTAGTCTGCTGCCCAAAAGTTTTTTTTTTTTTTGTGAAAGAGTCTAGTCTTCAAGAGATGGTGAAGAAAAGTACCATAAAGGATATAATTATTGATTATTGATTGGTTGATTATTTAATTGATGGAATGGCCCGATTTGACAAGAAATGTGGGTGAATTTGAACAAACAACAATCAAGCTGTACAACCAAAGCTGTAAGAGAAGCTATGAGCAATAAAATGCAAATAGTGTTAAAGCAAATAACAGTAATAAAAATACAAAAGTTCAAGAAAATTAGTAACATGACTATATTAATGTTTGGAATGTTTTGCAATCATGATGGTTTACTGCCGAGCATCTTTATACACTTTATACTTAATGAGTCAACTTCTGATTTATGAATATTTTATGAAAAGTGCTGATTTAATGCTTTGGTCAACAACAAAAAAACTGCAATATATTCTGTTAAATGAACTGCAACATTATCACAGGTGATTTGGTTGAATGCTACGTTTAACCCATTTACATTAAAAAAACTTTGTTGTGGAACTTTAAACTTATATAAACTTAAAAGTATGAGAAGATGAAAATAGCTAATTTATCTTAAAGTAAAAAAAAAACTTGATATAATTGTTGTTTCCTTGTTTGTATCCACCCAAACATTCTAACCAACACCAACATTGTCCAATTTAACTGCATTTTGTGTGTCATATAAATGAAGCTGAAAATTTATATGTCCTCTATCCTCAGCTTAAAGCTGCAGAATACATTTAGTGTGCCTACTGTATATTGTTTAATAATTTATGACCTGAGTTCTGTGGCATGTCTGATGAAATAATGTACATACAATCACAAGAGTAGTTGCATTTTTTGTTTGTTTGTTTAGTTTGCTGAAGCAGTGTTGTTGATGTTAATTTAACTGGATTCTTTTGGATTTTTTGGATTTTTAGTGTGTAGTTTCCTGACACTATATCACATAGCCTTAGCTATCTATGAACATATATTTATATTAAACACTAAATATGGACTAAGAATGGGTTATCTTATAATGTTAAATTTATGTATAAAACTAACAAGAGTAACAAAAAAATAATAAGAAGAAGAATTAACATTAGATATGAAACTCAAAACCCCAAATTTCATTAGTACCTTTATTAACTTTTATAGCTGGGATGTTTGTTGTTGCATTGCTTAATTTTTTATTTTATTAAGAAATATTTATTTAGAAGGAATTTTGTAATAATTTCCTGAACAAACTGCTCATGATATTTTGTTACTTCCTTCATGCCAAATGTGAGCAAGATGTGAGATTAATGAAGGATAGGAAGACCATCATTCTTCAATTCCTTTCAATTTCTTTAATAATAATAATAATAATAATAATAGTAATACTAATAATAATAATAATAATAGTAATACTAATAATAATAATAATAATTATTATAATTATTATTGCTATTCCATCCATCTAGGAATCTCTGAAGTC
>QMIH01000131.1:211871-243430 GCA_003987875.1 Clarias batrachus
AAACATTGATATAATAATAATAATAATAATAATAATAATAATAATAATAATAATAATAATAATGAAGTATTTGAAATTTGCACTTTTTTTAAGTTGACTTAATAAACTGTGATATTGTGATATGGAAGACAGTGATATTTTAATATATATTTTATATATTTTAATATGATATTTAAGAGCTACTAGGTTTTGACATCATTTCACAATTCAAAAGAATTTACAAAACAATATTGTGCCAAACAGTCCGATCAGCTGGGCTTGCTTTTTAAAAAGTTGTACATTTACCAATAATAAAAACTGATAATGAGTAAATATAATGTAAAATGTAACTCATTCTGATAAGTAAATGAGTCCTCCCTCTTTAAATACATAATTATCTGAAACAATCGACATTTAAAAAATGATTAATAACGAGTTACTCTAAACATAATGCTACTGGATCACCACTGAGCTTCATTATGCGCAAGCAACAAAACACAAATATACAGTAATTACTGATCCAATGGCGTTGTCTACAAGCATACATTTATTTAATATTTATGGAAGGAGTCTCCAGTGTCTGTGCTATTCAGGAGTCACAAGTAAAKCTGTAACAAAATTTTCCAACATAGGAAAGCCCTTGCAGCAATCGCTGTTTACAAACTTAGAGGCCAGTAAGGCGCATGCTGTTCATTAATCAATTAACAACTTCTTTCTTTGTGTAGAAAGATAAAACACTTAGGACATGTCGTTCGTACACGTACAATACTATTCCTGATTATTGATGCAACACTGTTGTTGAATATTTTTCTACAACAATGTCCATTCCTAGCAATGTTCATAGCTGCACTTGCACAATGTTTGGTCATTAATTATTTAATGGTGCGTCAATCCAAAATGGATAAAAAAGCTACTGTCAATGTCATGCCACTGAAAACAAACAAACAAACAAACAAACAAAAACACATACTCTGGACACTAAACATGTTTGGACTGATTGTTGAAACCTGGGAATCTGGGAGGATAAAGACGTATCCAGCTTAAAATTTCTGCCATTGTCCATGTTAAGGATGTTCAAGAACCACCTTACAACTTAAAATTGTCAGAGCTTAAGAAAATATATATTTTTAACATTTTTGGAAATATACTGTATATTGCACAGGTCTTGATTTGTTACATAATAAAATGAATGAGACAACGAAACAATGAATTTAAAGAACTATACAATAAAAACTAAATTGGAAAGGTCATTTTTAGGTATTTCAATTAGCACCCTATAAAGCATTCAAACTCTATTTGTTGTACCTTTTGGTGTAAGGTAACATTTTAAAATACTGCTAGAGGAGTTATTGAGATAAAAAAGTGTATTTTTATAAATGCTACCAACAATTATCATGTGAATTAAAAAAAAAAAAAAACACCATTACTGCTTTTACTGCCATTACTGCACTTATTCCTTCTTAAACTTTACTATCTCTTACCTCTAATCCTATGGTACCTTGAATAAAACCTATTTGGACAACMAGTGAATCAGTAAAATACAAACAATCTTTTTGTGTATACTGACATAGAAGACGAGGGATCAGTGGTGCGGATCATGTGAAACAAAAAACAAGAAAGAAAGAAAAAAAAGTAAAAGAAAAGAGTCCAGAAAGTGAGAAGCAGCTGAAGGGAAGTTGGGAAGCGCTCTCGATGACTTAACCCTTTTCAGCCTATTGTTCAGGACAAAGGCTTGTCACAATAAGCTGTGCGATGGATGGCACTCGAAAGAACGGCCACTTTGGTGGGATTTATTGGGTTAACGGTAACACAAAAGGAGCCGAGGACATGTAGCACAGCAGGGGAAGAACACGGAAAACCCCAGGCGTGAAGGTTTTACACGTTGCCTCTTCCTTTTCTGTCATGCTGAACTTAACGTAACATGTATGGAGTGTGTTTGAGTTAGTAAATGACATGGACCTGTATATATTATTATTATTATTGTTTTTGTTTCTTTTTAAATGTGTGTAAGAACAGTCTATTATGAGGGAAACCACTGTGATTTAGTTTCAGGAGTAGAAGACTTTGGTTAATGTTTTATAATCTGTGATTTTTAACGATTACGCCAATTTTCCTGGAGCTGTTTTGACTAGTAACGTGTTTTTTAAATTATAATGTGCTGCATTATTTTATTTTTTTTTTATGTGTAGCTACAGTTTTTTTTTTTATAACATCAGGAATCAGATTTTACATTGCGGTGTGTTTCTTTACAGTTCAACTTTTTAATGAAGGATTCCATATGGTGTTTCTCTTGAAGTTCGAAGGAAATATAAACGGCATATACAATTAGACAGAAATATAGTTTCCGTAACCTTGTCCCGGACTTGTTTTGTTTGGCAGTTGTGTGTTGTTGCTGTTGAGTTTGACTTTCTTGGTATTTAACATCCTTCGTACCTCAGAGACCATATGTACAGTAAGCACCATATCCTTTGTTTTTTTTTTGTTGTTGTTGTTGTTTTTTTCAATTACTAGGGAACTTTTGATGCAGAATAACGGAGCACAGTTAGCAGAGTAAAAAAAAAATTGCTTTATTTCTCTATATAATCCCCTGCTACACTACTCCCAGAGTTTCACTAGTGCTTGGATACCGTCAAGGTAGAAAGTTTTCTCAGTACCATGGTTACCCTTCTTGACGCAACCCTCCCATTTTATCCTGGTTTGGGACCGGCACTGCATCCTGTGGCAGTGGCTGGGTATTGAACCCCAGCCTCCTGCATGGTAGGCGAGAAACCTACCACTGAGCCACCAGCGCTCTAAACACTAGCCTCCCAGGAGCTGTTTTGATGGCCAAAGCATGTGGAAATGGCTTGGAGCGATGGGATGTGGCAATAACTCCCAGCCAAGTTCCTGTAATGTGCATGTTTTGTTGGTGAATGATTTCCCACAGACAGATGTGTCACTTCTGCAAGGTGGCAACAAGTTATCTGTCAATGTACAAGGATCAGACGTTCCAATCGCTGAATGTTCACTGGATTGTCTGTGGTGTGCTCTAAGGCACCTCGGCCGTGATCGTTACTGCATTTCCACCATCAGAATAGCCCTTGGTTCCTTATTTGATGCATCCTCATGATTTTTATCCTTTTTTCTAGACAGAGTCTAGAACATTTAATAGATTAATGGTTCTGTGCAATTAGTTTAAAATTTGGGATTTGTAAATGAATATCTACCTAGCACTTTTTGCTCTGAAAATATAAAGACATTTATAAAGCTTTGCCGTCTAAAATAGTGTAGCAAGAACACAGTTATTTAAGTATTACAATAAATATGCAAATGTTCCTTGCACACCGTAGTAGATATTTGGCAGCATCGCCAGCTTTTGCACGCTTTGCTTAATATTCTCATATTCTGATCTTGACCTGCGGAATATTATCACAGCTATAAAATAATCTGATCTCCTCAATAAAGCTGAAATCTCAGCTCAGGATATAAAAACAAACAATGGAGATTATGAATAACTGTCCTCAACAATGGCTTGTATCCAGTCCAAAGTGGACCTGAGATATTTTAGTTTACTGCCTGAGTGAACAGTACAAGTAGATGGTGAATAAACATGATATTCTTATAGATTTGAATTTAATGCTGAAGATTTTCAGTAGTTATTAAGGGAGTGGAGGTAAATCATGGAACGATAAGAATATGAGAACATTAAATTAAATTAGGCTTCTGATGTCACATGATGTAAATATATATTGGATTCACCTGTAATATGAATATTCTGTTATAAAATTAGTACGCGAGAAAAATACGCGAGAAAAAAACAGGAAAGTCGTGAACGCTTCTTTTTTTTTTTTTTTTAGCAATTTGTCTACAATTTCAATGTCATTCGTTACTAATTAAAGATCAGACAGTTTAGTTTTTTATAGTTACATTTCATGTCATGGAATGTCTGTGAAAGTAGTGATTTCAGATTATCATGTGCAGTATAGCAATAAGGAACTTTTTTTTTTATTTAATCAAAAACAACATTCTGAAGGCTTTCAAGCATGCTACGGTTTGTGCTAACACTGGAGACTCATTCCATAATTACTAAATATACTCACACAAATCGTCAGTGATTACTGTACTGTACATCGTTTTTAAATGCGTTTCGATAAATGTGAAGTTTCCACCATACCTTAATTAAGGTTTAATTAGAATTAGAATTTTAAGTGAACTACTGTTAAATTTCAGTAAACGATTCAATATTTTCTTACTTGCTTGCGACTGTATTCATAACTACCGTCTACTGCAGTCGTTCAACAGTGTGTTGGCACGGTTCAGGCAAATGTAAGTGAATTCAGTCGCCATAAATATTTGTAATGTACTCCGTTTTCACTGTATCGTATCATATTTTGCTCTCCCTGGGGTCCGGATCTATTTCCGAGCGGTCCGGTTCTTCTCCTGAGCCGAGGTCGGTATCAGACCGCAGAAATTGCGCAGCTGAAAAGTATCAGTTTCACGCTGCTATTTGTTTTGATTCCACCCCCGAGGAATCCTTCCCCTCACTTGACCCGCGCTTTTCTTCTGATGCATTTCAGCAGGCTTTCCATTAGCCTTTCTCCTTCAGGGATGGAGCAGCTCATTTAGCCCGGTGTGCGTTGCGGTGGATGCGCTGTTCCTCTGCTGTGTCTCCATTTTCCGTGCTGTCCTACCCATCTTCATTAGGATTTTTTTTTTCCTTTTAAAGTGCCCATGGACAAAACAAAACACAACTAAGTGCAGACCCAGAGGGCTTAAAATATTCTCATGCATCAAAGCTAACCTGTGATAGATAATACGCTTATCTATTTTACGATTATGGATTCCTTTATGTGCTTCAAGCTGTTGTTTTTACTTTGCCGAAGATGATATTCCCTTGAACGATGAACAATGCCACAATGTCAGAAGTATCAGGAATATGATGTGTTGAAAAGCAGAGTCTGGTCTGTGATGGTCACAGTGCAGTAATGGAAGGGTCTCATCCTGGCTGCCATTTTAGAAGAGAAAATGAATCTATAATTGGCAGGGATGTTCTGCTCAATTATTCATCGCAATCAGAGCTATTTGGATTATTCAGGACTAATAGGATTGAACATTAGGAAAGTGTTGGGTACTTTAATACTTTTATCACTTTGTGATGAGTAAGGAACACTTGGGCGGGGGGTGTTATAGTAAAATAATCGACCATTAAGTGGTGTGAAGAAGCAGAATTACCGTCACCCAGAAGCAGCAGAAGCACAGAAACTCAATAATCTAGTAAAATTATAAGTACTTACCTAAATATATCCATCCATCCATCCATTAATCCATCCATCCATCCATCCATTAATCCATCCATTAATCCATCCATCCATCCATTAATCCATCCATCCATCCATCCATCCATCCATCCATCCATCCATTAATTAATCCATCCATCCATCCATTAATCCATCCATCCATCCATCCATTAATTAATCCATCCATCCATCCATCCATTAATCCATCCATCCATCCATTAATTAATCCATCCATCCATCCATCCATCCATCCATCCATCCATTAATCCATCCATCCATCCATCCATTAATTAATCCATCCATCCATCCATCCATCCATCCATCCATTAATCCATCCATCCATCCATCCATCCATCCATTAATTAATCCTTCCATCCATCCATCCATCCATCCATCCATCCATCCATCCATCTAGGAGCCTCTGTAGTCCAACTAGGGACTGTGAAGACCGATTGTATTGTATTTATACATTATATTTATTCCCATTTTTATGACCAAGGTAGGACCTCTGGTCAACATTTACACGCTCATTCACAACAGTTAGCCAAATCTTTATGTCTTTGTACATCTTCAGTCTTGTACTGTAAGTTAAAGTACTAAGTGTGTGAGCTAAAATGTACAAAACTACAAATACTCCACAAGGAAACAAAGATATTTTCTGGATATCTATCTGACCAAGTTACTGATAAACAGTATTTTATAAATAGTTGAAGGTGATAACATGAATGTGCAAGTCTAGTAGAAATTGATAGCAACACATTTTGACAATAATTAAACGAATTATGGATCGCATTGTAGCGGCGGCACGGTGGTGTAATGGTTAGCACTGTCCAGGGTGCCTTGCACCGCCAGGGTCCGGGTTCGATTCCCGTCTTTGTGTGCACGGGGTTTGCATGTTCTCCCTGTGCTTGGTGGGTTTCCTCCCACAGTCCGAAGACATGGAGATTAGGTTGATTGGCGTTCCCAAATTGCCCGTAGTGGATGTATGTGTTCCCTGCGATGGATTGGCACTCTGTCCAGGGTGTATCCGGCCTCGTGCCCCAAGCTTCCTGAGATAGGCTTCAGGTCATCCTGAAATAAGGATAAAGCGGTATAGACGTTCATTGTGTCATTACTTTGGTAACTAGTTGCTACCCTGTATAATGCAAGTACTCTATGCAATTTAACATGGACATACAGCAAACATATAGAAAACAATAATCAGTTAAAGGATGCGGCAAAACTTTATAATGATATTGATATTGGCGTGAAACATGAGTTCACAAGTCTTGTAATCTTACCTTAACAAATCCTCCAGTTCAAGACGCTTACAAAGGGGACAGAAGAATCCGCAGCTCAATTTAACAACTGGAACGTGTGTAACATCCATGAAGACACCATTTTCTCAGCATTCTGTCAATTTTACTCTCTAAAGAAGTGTAAGGTCAACAAAATCTGATAAAGCAGCTTGTCATGTTAATGAGAAACCACAGATTGTAAACTTCTCATCCTGAAGATCTCATACTGTACATGTTTAGATGTGGGTAAACGTTGTGAGAGATGGGTTACGTCTTTTGAAAGCATATATATTTTGATCGTTATTGAGTGGTACAGTATATAAGTGACTATGTTGGTGCTGGGATGGCCGTGTCATTTCCTCCATTTCCAGGTCCAGCCCACTTACTGAAGCACTCTGCGTTCTCACTGTGTGCGATCCATTGGATGATCCCTCACTCTACACCCATTCCTTCCTTGGAACGGAAGCCTTTGTAAACTCAGAGTGTCTACCTTTTTTAGCAGATCGGTGTCTTTGTTTTGTTAATGCGTTGGTTGTTGGTTTGTTGTTTGGATGACCTGTGTACGACGCCCTACGTGTTCTTGTTGGCTCTGTTTGAGATTTTCTTATATTCTGTATATGACCTTTTGCTTTGATTCCGAGTTCATTTATAATTTTGCCCTTTAAATTTGGTTGCACAGTTGAGCTGACCTCGACCAGGCCGTTTAATTGGTCCACCGTCTTTGTCCCATTTTACAAGCACCGCAGGAGAATGGATTGATCTGCCAACATAACGTACAGTATGTTAGACTCCGCTACGGTAGATAACGATATACCCCTTTTTAGCTTGTTAGTATTGTATTGCCAAATTCCACAATCAAGTTAGCTATAGTGGCAACCTGGCAGCAGGATGTACAGTACTTTACACATGGAGTGCTTCATGCTCTAATTTTTGAACTAATACATTTTTGAACAAAGCCATTCTTTGTGTTTGTGGTGTTTTCCGAAAGCAGACGACACCGCCACAAGGTTAGCAGCTTTTCTTCTGCTGTTATTACGCATTTTGTTCAACTTCTGGGTCAAAGCCCGGATTGGGAACTGGGGAGCATGTGCGGAGCGCTGAGTCTAATTGAATTATACATTCAAGGGGAAGCTCGACTCCCAACTGCATCATCTGGGTCTGCTAGTCTGACTTTGACAAGTTTGATTTACTACGCATTCAGCCAGACTTACATATTTACATTTATTTGAAATGTCTCTTGGAAATTTCAGTCAGACTAACACAATTAATTCGACTAAAACAATGCCTTGTACGTGCAGTGAAAAGAACGAGATGCAGGCAAACAGTAACATATTCATCTTTAACCCTTTTCATCCCGCTCCATCGTTATCAGTAAAAACTTTAAAAGACTAGCGGGGGGTACACTCTACAGTAGGTGATAGGTTTTTAATGAATCTGAACTTGTTCATCACATCAATTTACCGACTGATCTCCTCTGACTTTCCTCTCCATTCACAGCAGGTCGGATCCTGTTTATGTGCCGGAAAAAAAAAAAAAAAAGCGTTTCATCCGTTTGCTTTCCTCACGTCTCCGTATTAATGGGATAAAATCTCCACCGCCAAATCGTTTGCTAGAAAGCAATTACCGTTGCGCGCCGAGCGTCGATCGGCATTCGGCTCACAACTGGGAATATAATTAAGTTAAGAAATATATATATATATATTTTAAAAAGAATAAAAATCAGAATCCATGCTACAGTAGGTGAACAGCGAAGCTTGTGTGGGTTTAAATACTTTAAATGTACAAAGCTGAAAGCTTGGATCTTGACAAAAGCTATTTTTTTATGATTAGTTCTTTAAGGGTTTAGCATTTCGAGAACATTAAAAGGATCTGGAGAAGTTTTCAAAAGAAAGCGGTGTTATTTATCATTGCTCTTTTATTAGTATTGGCGAGTAAATTAATGCTATCACCCAGAGACAATAAGGTAAAGCCGGAACACTAATATTCTCACTGCATTGTTGAATCGGTTTCACATAATTTACTGCAAAAAAAAAAAAAAAGTGGTTAAAAGCACAGTGTGCAATTAGACTGAACAGTTATATCTCCAAAGCCAAGGAATGCAGCACTTATGGGTGGGACGCCACTTGTAAATTATCCCCAAACTCCCAGTTGTGTTGATTTACATTTAATCACTCTGAAGCCAAATCCTCTCTTTCAAATTTCTTAGAACTCTCCAACCCAGTGTTGGACGCACTGTGCATGTGTGTGTGTGTGTGTGTGTGTGTGTGTGTGTGTGTGTGTGTGTGTGTGTGTGTGAGGCCTGATACAGGTTGCTATGTGTTTGCTGTGCCCATTCGGATGCGCCCCCTAAAAGGACCCCGACTTTTTCCCCTCATTGCTTAAACCCACAACATCAAATCCAGCAGCTGCCGCCAACTAGCCGCGCTAAAATAGTGACCGTGTTTAGTCTGGCACGGTGCAGGAGCATTGATTGGCAGCTGGGTCAAACAATGTCACTTTCTTGGCTCGTCTCCCAGGCAGATCTCGGCTTGTTAGGTTTGTGGTATCGGGTCACTTTACAAAGAGGAGGGGGTTTGACCGAAGACCCTTCCCGTGTCCACCTCAGGTTTCTCAGGCACGCAGATATTCACCAGTCAACCAGATGAACAAGTTTAACTAATAACTGAAGAGGTGATTTTTGTATCAATTGAACTTTTTGCATATCGTGTTGATGAGTACTGGGCAGTATTTTCACTCAGTAGTTGCATGAGCCGACAGACATGGCAAAGTAGAATGACTGAAAGTTGTGCACATGTTTTCAGCTCTCTGATATTATATGGAAGCCCCGCCCCTTTCCCCTCCATCTCATATTACACACCTTTTGGCCAGAGCTCTTGTCTTGACTTGATTTTCTAACTTGAAAAATGAACGATGTACTTTTTTGTTACACTTGACAGCATTTTGTCGCTTAGATTATTCCCATATCTCTGGAGTTCGTAAGTGTGGCAAGTGATTTGAATGGGTTGCAATAGCAAAACTGTAGAATATTGTTTAATAATTGTAATAATAAAAACAAAAAAGGTATTTTCATTTGAAAATGTTCTAACATTTCAGACAAAACTTCTACATTTATTACAAGGTTTATCTGCTACATTGTGCGTTTTTTTTTAAAGCTTAGAATTAGTACATTAGATAAGATGCTTTTTTAATGATTAACACATATACCGTATACATACTGTAGCTGGACTATTAGAATCAAACCCAGACCTTGGAAGTGCAAGACAACAGTGCTAACCGCTAAGCCACCATATACAATATATGTGTGCATGTGTGTGGTGTTTTAACATAAAGTATAGCTATAGTGGGTTGGATCAATGTGGGTTTAGAACCACTTTAGATTTTGTGGGCTTTATTGATGTTTTAAGTGATTTATCTGATTTTAAAATGTTATTTACAATTTGCAATCATATAAATCACTTTAAAACATGAATAAAGCATCCTTTTTCTCTTGACATGTGATGCTTAAAACATCTTTACGTTTGTTTTTCAATACTAATCCAAAATTTCACTCACTCATCATCTATACCGCTTAATCCTGTATTCAGGGTCACGGGGGCCTGGAGCCTATCCCAGGAGACTTAGGGCACATGGCAGGGTACACACTGGACAGGGAGCCAATCCACCGCAGGGTACAGACACACATACACATTCACATTCACACACTACGGACAATTTGGGAACGCCAATTAGCCTAACCAACATGTCTTTGGACTGTGGGAGGAAACTGGAGTACGCAGAGGAAACCCACCAAGCACGGGGAGAACATGCAAACTCCATGCACACTGAGACGGGGATCGAGCCTGGCCGGGGATCGAACCCGGACCTTGGAGGTGCAAGGCGACAGTGCTAACCACTACACCACCTAGGGTTAGGGTTAGGGTTAGTTGCCTAAGTATTAATTTGTTTTGAAAAAATACAATTTCAGAATTTAATTAAGTCTCAGAAACAAATGTCATCTCTAAATGATTATCTTTATTATCCCTTAGATAAGGAAAAACAGATTAATTCTGTCTGGTAGTATATTTCACATCCTGTCTGTCCATCCTGATAATCCAGGAACCACCATGTTATCCATCCTGGATACGGTATGCTAGCTAGCTAGACAATCACTAGATGGTAGCAATGCTAACCACCAAGAACAACACAGATACACAGTATATTGGATGTAGAAGGTTTTATTGTGAACAAACATAATACTGTAGAAATCATCTTATCGAAGCGGGTCTTAGGACAAGCCAAACACAATCTCAGATGAACAGCAAAATGTACGTTTTTTCACCGAGACATGATTTAATTAACAAAAATCAAGCCTCAATATCATTTTATTAAAGGCAGTCCGTCTTCCAGCACCTAGCATTAGGGTTCCTGCTGGGCTGTACTGTACTGTACATGATGATGTGTACAGGTGGATAAACTAGAGATTCTTCATTAAGTTCTTACTTACAGTACATTCCCCTGCCTCTGACTGCATATGTGTATGTCATGTGATATTTTGTAAGTCGCTCTGGATAAGAGCGTCTGCGAAATGCCTAAAAGTACAGTAAATGATGGGAAGCAGACACAGGAACTTTGAGCAGGGAAATGAAAGTTTCAGACACTGTATGAACGTTTATGAACTTGGAACTTTTGTGCCATGATGTAGTTCAGTTGTAGACTTTTGTTACTTGTGAGCCGCACAGAGAAAACTAAACGCGAATATCAGACTGCAAACAGGTCTGACTTGAATGAGTTTGGGTTGAGATTAGAAAAAAAAAAAGTTGGTTTGTTCTTTGCAGCTTCCTACTGTATGTAAATAAATATAAACCCTGTAAAAAAAAACCCCTATGAGTACATATTGTATGTTTAATGTCATTTTTCTATAAGAGCTGTTTATCTACAGTATGTCTGACACCTGCAGGTGCTTGTGCTCTTACTCTAATCATAGTAATCATAATAATCACAATAATTACAATAATCATAAGAATAATCATAATAATGATGATGCTCTTATGATTTATTGCTGAATTGTTCTGTTTTGTTGTGTCTTCTACAATATGTTATTATAAGGCAGCTTGACGATGGCGATATATTGACCCCTTTCCTGCCTTAACATTGTCGTCATTTCTCCTGTCTCAGAAACAGATAGATAGAGACATATATAAGAAAGGTAAAGACAGATGTGCACTTTTTCCAGTCCCTTTCAGACACACTGGGTCAATAAATTGCATTTAGAGTGAAAGGAAATAAAAAACGAGTCCTGAAACAGCTCACACGAACCCATTAACCCAGTTGTCAATCCAGACTTTGGCCTACGTATGCTTTTTTCTCAATTTGTCATGAAAGAGATCCAAACTTTTTTTCTTCTTCTTCTTCTACTTCTTGCCTTCGCTCATGGCTATCAGCCAGACAGATTTGGAAAAGACTGATGCATCTTCCAGATTTTTCATTTTTGCATGTGCGTGTGACTTTAATAGGATTCAGATCTTTGCCGAGTCTTTTAACTAGGTGAAATGCGATGGAGTGCGTGAGTCATGAGTCCTGTCATATGTCTGAGTAATTGTTATGAACCGAGTGACTCTTCGCGTTTGTAACGCTGCCCTGTGGACGAATAGCACTATGAGTTCTGCTGATAGTTCCTCTTTCAGATAAACAGCTAAACTGACGTCACTCATGCATAGAAAAAAACCAATAACTTCATGGACAGTGTAGTCCATGGACAATACAGTATTTCTTCAATCCGACTGAATTCATTCAGTTTATAAGATTTACAAATGTTTACAAAGATGCTGATCCAGTAATATGTGTGTTTACATGCATAAAGTATCTAATAAGATTATTACTGTTTTTTGACAAACCACATGCCTAATTCTCTACAGTACAGCGGTAACTCTGCATACCAATGCTTGCCTTATGGATTTTCGCCTTAATAGCTGAAATTTTGCAAAAAAAAAAAAAAACGAGTCGAACCGAACACCGGCTCGGTTGCGCGTACCTCCGGGAGACGTTGACAACATGTTTTGCATCAGTGGAAAGCCAAGTGAAGCTAGTTTACAAACTTTCTTGTGTCTTTTTTGCATTTTTTGCAAGATTTAGTAAAGAAATGGTACCATGGGTCCCACGAATTTTAGGACAAGGATGGTAGCAAGAAGAAAACGGAATCGTTTTTAGTTTTGATTCCAAGTGGGATCATAAATTAAGGTTTAGTGAGGTTTATTGTCTATTTATTTCAGATTTTACTTCATTTTCATGTCTTTTCTAAATGTTATGATTGTTTTTATTGGCAAAAGTTTGATTATAATGTTGGAAAATGGTAATATTGGTATTATATATTTTGGGGTGGCTGGAACGGCTTATCTGCCTTTACATTATTTCCTCTGAGACAAAGCGTTTCGCAATCGGAAACGGATTAAATTCGGATGCCGAGCTACCACTGTATATTTGAAACCGCTTTCTGAGAAAAGTCACACTATCATACCTCCCTCCAACTATATTTAAAATCACTAGTATCTGAAAAATACTCCAAAATATTGTTATAAATGGTACAATATTAAATAAACGGTAGCGCACTTTCCAGGAGATATTCCTAGAAATGCTAAACCAGCGCACATCTTGTCGATGTACTTAACCTAGCATATGACAAATGAACTCGTTTTCTTCCAAGTTTACTTTAACATGGCAGTATATCCACAGTAAACTATATGATTTTCTTATATAACTTGATTTTTGACTTTGCTGAGATCTTCGAGAGCTGTTTTGAGTGTATTGATGTGTTTGTTTTGATTTCTGTATCTTTGATTCCAGAGAGAGGAACAATATGTTTTAAGTAGAAACTACAGCGATAAAAAGGAAATCGATACTCATCAATACTTATATATTATTTATTTATTTCCCAGGTCAATGAGATGATTAGTTAAGAGACATGAAGAGACCTGATTTTAAGGTAAGAGTTGATACTCTTTCATACTCTCCATCATGCTTTTGCAATATTGATTTTTCCCCCTCCTGCTTGTGATATACTGTACCGTTTTAAACAATTGATTTTAATAAATCTAGGCATTCAGATGATTGATTTGATCATTTTAGGCTTAAGGAGTGTTGCTAGAGTATTGCCAGCTGTGCAGATGGGAACTGCTTGTTAATGTTGTGGTGAATTTCAGCCATTTTTCTGCCATCTCCAATAAATATATAAAGGGCATTCAAATCAAACCCAGGACCTTTGAATAAAACAGACTTTATTTCTCAATATAACCAAGGTAGGAAGTTTCGGACTGTCTGCTTCACATCTGAAACGCTGGCCTCCCAGGAACTCCTTTAATGCACCAAATATATGGAAATGGTTTGGAGTGAGGTCAGGACTGTACAGGTTATGAGGCATTGACACCCAGCCAAGTTCCTGTAATGTGCAAGTGGTGTTGGTGAATGATTGTGTAAACAGGTCACACAGACAGATGCGTCCCTTCTGCAAGTTGGTGTTGATTTTTAAAGATCAGGTGTTCCACTCACTGAACGTTCATGGGAACAGCTACAGTGGGCTCTGCATCACCTTGGTCTGGATTGTCATTTACGGATACAGTGGAACCTCAGATTGTGAGTAACTCGGTTTACGAGTGTTCCACAAGACGAGCAAAGATTTTTTATTAATTTTGACTTGAAAAAAGAGCATGTCTTGCTGTACGAGTGCCAAGTTTTTTGACACCCACACACACACACACACACACACACACACACACACACACACACTCTCTCTTGCCTTTACACCCCCCCCTCCCCGGCTTCACACAGACACACACACTCTGCTCTACACAGAAACTCTGCTCTGTCGCGTTTTCAAAGGTAAGGTGCTGGTTCATTCCATCATTTTGTCCTGGTTTGACATGAACGCCCCATGAATATTCATGATTTTCTGATGATATTCTGATTACCTGAACAGAAATCAAACATGCCCTGTAGAAAGTACTGTATGTAAGATGGTGGGAAGGGGCGGGGCTTCAGGGCAATGCGATAACATCATTTAAAATTCATTATTCATTTGAAATCAGTTTGCAAACCTGAATTCAGGGAGGAGCCACTTGTCATTAACCCGTAGATCCGATCTTGTGGTACATTTTAACGGCACAAGCTCGTCTTTATGGGTCTCTGTCTCTGTGGTAGACCAGCTTCTGGCTCGTGTGTTTTTTTTGTTTGTTTGTTTGTTTGTTTGTTTGTTTTTGTATACACACCTTAAAACTAGCTTCAAATCAGTTCAACACAAGTTGAGTTAAGTATAATTAAGTAAGATAAATTAAGTCTTTTCTAAGTCTTACATCTTCTCACATTTCTTTAATTCTACTGTGTATGTGATACTGAAACAGAGAGCGATCATACAGTAAGTGAAGTGTGTGTATCCGGGTTGAGGTAGTAGGTTGTATGGTTCCGAATGATACCTTGGGAGTTAACTGTACAACCTTCTAGCTTTCCTTGGAGCTCACTAACGTCGTCGAAGAAGACAGTGGAAGAGCAAAAAAAAAAATAAAAAATTGGTTTGGATTGTAATTATGTTCAGAGTTTTTTTTTTTTTTTTTTTTTACTTATGCAAAATAGTGTTTCTGTTATGCATTTTTATTTTTCCTGATATCAAGATGCAAACCTCCTTGATGTCGAATGCTTGATTCTGATTGAACTGAAGGAGTTTTTACACTTTGCTATTTTCTTGGCTAAATTCTTATTTTTTCTATCATAAGAAAGAAAAAAAGAGAGATGAGGAAACGTCTGGAATATC
This sequence comes from Clarias batrachus, assembly GCA_003987875.1. Classification (NCBI taxonomy): domain Eukaryota; kingdom Metazoa; phylum Chordata; class Actinopteri; order Siluriformes; family Clariidae; genus Clarias; species Clarias batrachus. Next base: position 227,180 of record QMIH01000131.1, read on the forward strand.
ATTGATTATAACTTAAATTCATTAATTACTTTCATTTATTTATTTGTTTTTCATGGACATTCCAAAACATGAAATGCAACTATAAACAAATCAAAGTGTCAAAGTATGTCATTGTTTAACTAATAAAAAATATAATGGTAGGCAAATTGCTGTGGTATGAAACACATAAAACCTTTCAGGACATGGAAATTAGTTTGGTTTATTAATGTAGAAGCAGTGACTCATTGATTATTTTCTCTATAACAGCACATACCCAAGTGTTTGATTTCTTACAAATTGCCCAGCTTCTATTAATAAAAACACATCTCGCAGTGATTACAGGATGTCATGATAAAAAATTWAAAAAAACACAAAAATTTACAAAACTTCATTACTGTTATGCCTCATTTGCTCTAACACCTGATTACACACACCTGATGGGTTTTTGGGTATCTTTACTGATACTTACAGTAAAAGCAGATATTTATATGTTGTAATTGGTCATGAGGAGTGTTCAAGTTAAAATGGGTCTTGTGGTGAAATTTCTCAAGAATGAAGGTGTAAAAGTGATTGACATTTACAGACGACCTCACGCACAGTAGGGTCATGAGATTCATTTGAAACATTTGAATGGTGCAAACATTTTTAAGAATGCTCGCAGTCGTTCCCATAAACAATCAGCAAGTAAAATGCCTGATCATTTAAAATCGACTGATAACTTGTCGCCAGCCTGCGGAAGAGACGCATCCGTCTATGAGAACTGTACACACAATCATTCACCAACACCACTTGCACGTTACAGGAACTCGGCTGGGAGTTATTGCCACATCCCCCCTGATACAGTCCTGACCGCGCCCCAAGCCATTTCCACATGTTTGGGGAATTAAAGGAGGCCAGCCTTTCAGATGTGAAGCAGGCAGTCCGATGTACTGTGAAAACTTTCTACCTTTATGGTATTCAAGCTCTAGTGAAATGCTGGAATAAGTGCATTAGTGTAGCAGGGGATTATATATAGAGAGAGAAATAAAGGGAGTTTTTACTCTCATAACTGTGTTTTGTTATGAGAGTACAATCTGAACAATCAAAAATCCAAGTTTGACTTTAACACCACTCAGACTCCACTGCTAAGAAGAAAAAAATCTAAATTATATCAGATATTTGAAATAACCTACATGCCCTCCCCTAGCCTGTAGCACTGCCCTGACAGTCTTTTGTATTCTCTCAGTGGTAAAATTCTGCACTTTTTTTTTTTGTTGTTTTTTTGTAACTCTGCCAGACTTTCATGCAACGCCGTCTTCAGATCAGGACTGGATACTCACAGGGTCATGAGAAAGATATTCTTCAAACCATTTGTCTGTTGATTTTACACCATATATATTTCTTATCTTGTTGTTAAATACATGCAAATTCTACAAGACTCCTGTGGGGCTCCCGACTTTTGCACTCTAATGTAATAAAGCTCAGAAGTTATAAACTGACTGTCATAAGGATTATTTTATTAAAATTTAATCTGTTTCTGGAAACATTGTTATTTCCCCCCCTTGTAATCGTTGCAGATCAGTTTAAATTAACTTAAAAATATATACTATATATTTATATTAATTTGCAGATGTTTATATATAAGCAAGTACTTTACCATCACATTTAATAGGAATTTATAGAGAACATTTCTATCCCAGAATAAATAGATGATTTTTTGGTACTGGTCAAAACCAAGATTGACTAAACAACTTAATATTAAGCAATGTGTGGTATTCGGTTGCCAGCAAAGAATTGCTCATGATGGATTTTATGTTTTATGTGGTACGATGTTGTGGTGTTTAAACAGTACCTTTAAAATGCATCATGCTTAAAATGAACCACTAATAGCTAAAATTAATTGAGGTTCACTAGAATTGTACAGAAATTAATAAGATTATTTGCCTTGTAGGAGGATGCTGTAGTGTTTGCTTGGGTTATAATCTTTAAATATGTCCAGATTGTATAGCAGAACTTTTTTTTTTTTTATATTTTGTTTTGAGTAAATGAATGGGGCAGCATGATGGTTTATAGGTTAGAATTGTTGCCAATTGTTGAATCTAGTCTGAAGGTGTGGAGTTTGTTCTTCAAACTCGATGGGTTTCCTTCAGGAACTCCAGTTTCCTTCCACATTCTAAAGATAGGAAATATAGGCTAATTGGCATCTCCAATTTGCACATAATATACGAGAAGGTGTGTATCTGTGCCCAGCATGAGATGGCATAGGTTCCAGGTGATCCTTCCTGCACAGGAAATAGGATGGACAGATGGAGAAAACCAATGCAGTAATGGACTTTTATCCAATATCTGTCCTATACTAATAACAGTAGTGGTAGTTGTTATGGTTGCTGTAAGTACACACTACAAACCAAACAGAGATCATTTCTCCCATCATTCCAACACATTCTGCAACAATTCTGATAAAAACAGTAGAAGATTCTTTAAAAGCATTCAATCTGAATATGAAATCAAAATCACTATTTGCCACCTTGATACCCAATTGTCACTATGGTCAATTTGGAAATGCCAATTAGCCTAACCTGCTTGGTGGGTTTCTTCCGGGTACACTTTTCTCCCACAGTCCTTTGTTTCTTCCGCGTACACTGGTTTCCTCCCACAGGACTGTACCCGGAAGAAACCCACCAAGCACGGGAAGAACATGTAAACCATCCACACACACACACACCTGAGGCATAGGCACTAACCACTAAGCCACCATGCTGGCCATACAGATGTAGCAACTCAAAACAGCCAGGGTTGGGCAACTGGCGTTTGAATGGCTTATGGCTGGCGGATGGCTGGCGGATGGCTGACGTGAATCCCCCCTCCTTCTCCTGCCAGAAAGCGTGTCCTGATTTCACAGTAAACACGCCCATTGAAGCCATATTTATGCATTTTACCATCCGCCACCACTAGATGGCGCTTTGTTCTCAAGAAGCCGTTAACAGAAGCCAGCAATTTAGCTGCTGAGTAGCAATCACGTGATTTTAACCCCCCCCCCCCCCAGCATGGAGTTATATACTGTACATATATAACAATAGTTTATTCCACTAACTGTCAGTTTTAGCATGGGGGAACGTAGATGAGTACAATCTGTGGTACTGGAAAGAGGAGAGGGCAGCTGCCTGCCAAAACCCACATTCAAAACCAGTCGCAAAACCAGTTTTCTTCCACAAGAAACACATCTGTTAATTAGTAATTGTTTCCAACTAAACCTGGCTATGTTGTTTTATTTACGCCTGAAGCAAGCCACAAAGCTAACTAGCTTCTGTAACACAAGGCTGAATCCTAAATCCCTCTTTAACACCTTTAATCAAGGGCACTGCTTTGTGTATGACAAGGGATTGTTCGTGCTATGTTGCACGCTAGCTTTTCCATTTTACTCTATTTGGAATTCAACTGCAAATCCCAGAACTTAGCAAAGTTAAAAAGTGGAAAAGTTAATCTTGTAAATTTCTCAGAGCTGTCCATCAACTCCATGGCTTATATATAGAATAATTTAAAACTACTTTCACCCATGTTAAATACACTAACTGTCCGTCGCTTACTGCTCTCTGCCAGCTCCACCAGTCGCGGAAAGATACAGTACGTGCTGATGGAGCAAAGTAACTGGTTAAATGAACAAATATTTTGTAATCTGTTGCTAATAAATGTGGGACTGTTGTATAAAAGCAATATCACACTCGAGGTTGTGCTGTCGTGTTGAATATGAGCACAATTGGGATGCCTTTCGACCTCTCCAACCATGCTGATATTTAACACAACAGCACTTCATCTTATGTGATATTGTTTAAGTAAATCAGAGAATTTAGCATGCTTTGATTGACGCATTTGCTGGTCTTTGCAGAGAGTTGTGTTGTGTGGTTTGGAAGTGAGAGACCTACTTACAGGTGCTCTTATATAAAAGATGTTTAAGCTGAATTCTTCAGATGAGTCGCTTTACTTTCACTTTATAAGCGAGATGTTTGGGCGGCTCTGAGGTGTCATCGATTCGTCTGGAGCGAGACCTTTTGCTGGCGTGTCAGAAAGCTTCGCAGATCAATGCAGAGTTACCCTTTAACCTCTCAAATAAATCAATGAGATTGAGCCGGCGGGATCTTGGCTCAGTTGATAGAATGGCAGGGAGTTTAATGTGACCGGTCTGAACACTATTAGGGCTCTAAGGCTGCTGTGACTGAATTTTTTTTTTCTTCATCTCTGCATTATTACTATACACATGCTCTGGCTAAATCTTGGAGGTTCTTTTTGTAACCTCTTCAGCAGATATTTGGATCGTTCCTGCATATCAGTGTCAGGGGGTTTTGGTTTTTCAACCCGGTCTGAAAAAAAATAAAAAATAAAAAATAAATTTTCGAAGGTGATGTTATAGGACAATAATCAATGGAAGGTTGTTTAATGCTGCCCATCACCATAAAGGTGAATCGTTTGCAATAACTGCACTTCCTGCAATATTTTAATCCTTTCCTACAACAGCAATTTGCTAAGAATGTTTTTTTAATGATTAAAGAAGAATTTAAAAATTATAAATTAAAAAATTACAATTTTGGGGTGATAGGATCCTAAATTAATATCACAATGAATTCAACTCAGGTACTGAGTAACTGTTTCATCATAATGTCCGATTCATTTATTTTTTAAAAGAAAATCATAAAATAATGTAAAAAAAATAAATAAATAAAATAAATAGAAATAAAATAAAATAAAATAGTAAAAATAAATAATGTCTAAATAAAAACAGATATTTTCAAATAAAAAAATAAAAATGAAATTAATGAATAAAACAGCAAAATAGCAAATTAAGGAATAAGAACCACACATGTTTTAATCTCCCATTTTTCACAAAATAAAGCTTTTGAAATAAATCCCTACTGTAGGTAAATGTATGTTTGAACAGTGTAACTATTTCCAGTGTAAGATATACTGTACTGTGTATTCAGTCGCTAAACTAACTTTCCTTCGTTTCCTTCGCTGTCTACAGTACCATGGCTGAAGATTTGACTGCATGTGGTTATTGTTATTGCGGCTGACTGATGATGTTCTCCCCGTGCTTGGTGGGTTTCCTCCGGGTACACCGGTTTTCTTCCACAGTCCAAAGACATGCAGATTAGGCTTTCCTCAAATTGCCTGTACTGTGTGAAAGAGTGTGTGAGTCTGTGTATGTGTGTGTGTGTATGCCCTGCCCAGGGTGTGTCCTGCCTTGTGCCCTGAGGCTCGTGGGATAGGCTCCAGGCCCCCCGTGACCGTGTATACAGGATAAATTGGTATAGACTAGGAGTGAGAGAACATGAGTAACAAACGGACAGGAGCATTATAAACGTATGATGAGCTGTTGAACTACCATTAAGAATTGGTTGAAGATTACAGTAAAAAACTGTGCAGTCCCTAGTGCTGAAATGATCTGAACAACTCAGTGACAGATTTTTTATTCTTCTCATTTTAAGTACCAAACAATCTCATAAATCTCTTGATATTAAAAAAAAAAACATAATAGAAAATTTAATAATTGGTAACTTAGATAGAAGCACACTACATTACGAAGCACAAATTTCACTTTAATATAAAACATTCGAGTAATTCATCCCAAAAAATACAAAGAACAACATTGTCAATATTAAAAGTATTCCTTTGCCAGACCTACTGCAGGATGCAGAACTGTTGTACATTTTGCAAATATTTGCAGTAATGAGTTGGTCATGAGGAGGTTCACTACAAGCCAATTCAGATTTTTTTGGCCAGATCAGATGTGCATGTCATGATTCACATTCATAATTATAATTGACTATATCTGACTCTAATGTGCCTATGTCTGTCCTCTGAAATGACATGTTTGCTCACATTATCTATAATATTGAAATCCCCACGCTACTGGCACGGACTGATGACGTCACATGAACAGTTGCCCACGGGTACTTTTTTTTTTTTTTTGCATTTTTGTTAATTAGAATATATTAAGACAAAAAGGTATATCTGTATACAGTATAGGAACGGAGACCTTGAAATTGACTTGCAGAAGTATTTTGGTATTAAACTTTTTATTGCCAAACCGTTTTTTTTTTTTCTTTCCCCTAACTGCAGTGATTTTTTTAATATAAGAATATTTTCTCAGTTATAAAGCTGTGGCGCACACTTGCACAGTTAATACCTTGAACTCTAGGAGCCTGAAAAAAGAGCGAGTTTAGTAAATATTTTAATTTATTTGAGATTTTCTTGTGATGAGAGCCATAGCAAATGGCCAAATGAGATTCTGTTGTCAATAAATAGCTGTTTAAGAAAACTGACTGATGCACTTAAAGACTTTCCCAAAGCTGTGCAAGGTCGAATAGTTACGGAAAAGCTACAGAACAATACAATCCAGGAGTGAAAAGGGCTGTCGAGCTAAAATATGCATGATGCAGTGAAGCGTTAATGTATAAAGACGAGGGCAGAGATTTGCAGACGTCAAGGTTGAGGCAATAATAGAGTTGATTGATTAAAGCAACTAGTTTAAAGCTCATATTGATTTCATTTGCTTGAATATTCCCTTTGGCTCTGTGGAGACTTTAGTGCATGCAGCCTGGAAGAAAATGAACTTGGACTTGAGTTATGTCGCACGGCGTTGTGAAAAGTACACGCTGGCATTTAGAGGACTGTATAGACTGTATACCTCAGGGACGAATGAAACAGGGAATTAATGGAATCGTACTATATAATGACAAGCTTAATAAATTCTGTTGATGCTTTAAGTAAGAGTATTTGGATCTAGCGATAGTTAAAGTGTTATTTATTCAACAATGAATCCTAATATTTTCATCCATTTGTAGTTATGTTCAATGTTCTGGATCATCCTCCAAACAGGTTAGTTCTCATTATCACTTACGTTATAAATGAGATGACATGTTGGAGGAAAGTAGGAGGTCAAGTCAAACTGGGGCTTTTAATTGTTCAGAGTAATAGAACATGATTATAAGAGTGAAAACTTTCTTTATTTCTCTATAATCTCCTGCTACACTAATGCACTTATCCCAGTGTATCACTAGAGCTTGGACACCATCAAGGCAGAACGTTTTCTCAATACTTTAGAGCCATTATCGGACTTTCTGCTTCGCATCTGAAACCCTGGCCTGCCAGGAACTCCTTTAATGGAAATGGCTTGGAGTGAGGTCAAAACGGTATGGGGGATGAGGCACTAACTCCCAGTAACGTGCAAGTGGTGTTGGTGAACGATTGTGTGTACAGTTCCCACAGACAGATACATCTCCTCCATAAGTTGGAATTAAAATTTCAATGATTCCCCTCGCTGAATGAACGACTGCAGTAGGCTCCGTGCCACCTCGGCCGGGATCATTATTCATGGTCATATGGCCGTCTTCTTAAAAAAGTTTGCACCATTTAAATTTAAATGTTTTACTGCAGCTAAGAGTCTCATCACTGTCCAGTCCTCGGAGTCTTCTGTAAATGTCAATCGCTTTTGCACCTTCGTTCACCAGAAATTTCATCACAAAACCCAGTTTGACTTGATCACCCCTCATAGATAGATAGATTTATTTTTTTTAACAAATAAAAACAGGATAAAATAAATGCTTAAATATTAAGCTTTTTATCCATCTTTTTTACCATATTTACACAAGTTTGCAGTTACATTTATTTTTCCACACTAAGAAAAAAAAACAGAAAAATTACATCATATTTCTTACAATTTACTCAATGTTATGTGCAATTTAGTAAAACGAGCAAAAGAACTAGAAAAACATTCAAAACTTTTTAAAAATTCCAGTTTGCACATTTTACTAAATAGTTTGCACAATTTAATAAGATGAGTGAATAATTGAATGAATTGTGCACATGATTTTGTAACATGAGTAAATGAATTAGAAACAAATATAATGTGATTATTTTGGAGTTCTGTATAAAACCCTGTTATTTAGCTCAATAAAAACAATTAAAATAATCCAAGGTGCATAAAGAAACTTAAATTACATTTGCAGCATTTATCAGAAGCTCTTATCCAGAGCAACTTAAATTTATTTTAATAAACATCTGATCAGTTGATGGCCTTGCTCAGTCGAAGCCTGGTGATGCTGGGGTTTTGAACCTGTAACCTTTCCATCAGTAAGTCATTGTCTTAACCACTGAGCTTCTCCAGGAACAAAAGAACAATTTAAATCTTAAAAGTAATGTAAACAAAACTACTAAGAATGAAAGTCTAAGTGTCTTCCCGGGTACTGTTTTAAAAAAAAAAATGCCACAGGGCTTTTACAGGTTTAATCCCATTCCTCTACTGAAGAAATAAGATCCTGCATTAGGTTCAGAAAAAACAAGACAGCTGTTCTAAGCTTTAAGAGAAGGGATAGCATAGAAGTCTAGTTTTGAATACTGAATTTGAACTTCAACTTCAACAGGAAGCCAGAGGACTGACCTCGGTTCCTGAGTAAAGGGGACACATGAGAGAATTTGTTCCGAAGGCTCTGTAGAGAAGAAATCTGAGAAAGAGAGCTGATTTWGTTTAGTGTAGACTTGTCTAAAACATTGACAAGAATGTGTAGTCAGAAAAACGTTTGTAATTTACTGGTGCCAAGAAAGAAAGAAAGAAAAAGAAAGAAAGAAAGAAAGAAAGACATCTGTTGAGTCTGGTGGTTGATGTGATGTGACAATAAATACAATGAGTTAAACAAGTATCAAATATTTCTTTGAAGTATGAAGTATTTGAAGTATGAAGAAATAAAATTTAGGAAATTAGGAAAAATGTCCGTCAGGTGAAGCAAAATGTTCTGCAAGATACTATTTCAGATTTTGAAATTTTGTATATTAGATTAAAAGCTGAACTTTATACGTCTTATGCTAGCCAGACTCAAGGTCTTTCTTCACTGACCTTCATCAGCTCTATGCTAACATTAAATTATTAAAATATTATTGACAATAACAATGCTACTGATAAATGTTTTAACCCATCAGAAATTTATTTTATTGAATAGTCTTTCAATACAAAAGTCTTTCTGTTTTATTAGAGTAGATTAACGTTCAGCTAATATCTTGCTAATGAGCTAGAGCTAGCATACCACATAATGTCTCGCTAGAATCAATCAAATGGGTGAGTTTAGCTTTATCGGGTGATATTAAATATATATTCTCATTAGAATGGTACTATTAAATCCACATTAATATGAAGCTATTGTTGGAGCTGTTGTTATAGAAAATAAGTCGCCACCTTCTGACCAATCAGAATCAAGAATTCATCACCACTTGAAACCATTAGTGAAAATTTGTATTCAATAATCTGAGAATAAAACTAACTATAACCAAGCATCCAAAATGTAATAAGATTCTTAATGTATACATGTTCGTGGCACAGAACAAAAACTAAATAATCGGCAATAAGTATTACAGTTAACACCAGAAAACATTTGTATTGTCATTTATCACTTCTTGTCCATCAAAGCCATCTATATATAAAGGAGAATCTGTGTGATTGTCCAAAAAAAAAGCACAATATGAAGATTAAGAAAGGATATCGTTACATAATAAAGCTCTTGGGTTAAAACCCCCAAAGAAGGTGTGTAAGAGATTGTAAAACAGATGCGCTTGGCTTTTTCATGAGACGCATGCCTGTGTTTGAGAAGCAGCTCGTGTCTCGCCGGCGCTCCGCAACCTCCAGACGCTGCAGGACAGGGTGACGGATGGCTCGTGCGAGCCAATAGCTGCAGTCGAAGGGGTGGGAACTACCTGCTCAGTCCACCCGTCTACGCCACCCCTCCCCTCCCTTCCCCCCCAACTGATCATCAGACCAGCCTGTGTCTGATTCAGCAACCAGCTCCAGCTCCAGCGTTCACCTCCAAACCCGAGTCCCTGAAAGACGGATGCGGTGACGATGACGACAGCGGCGTCTCGTAAAAGATCGGCAGGAAATCCTGAGGTAAATTGATGATGCATTGACGATAATCTGGTCATTCCATCGCGAGTCACCACACTGAGCCTCAGGGGAGTATGGACCATAAGACTGCAGGGGCCAGAGGGTAAAGGGGGAGGAGCTGGAGAGGTGATGAGAATAGCATCACTTTTGTTTGGGCTAGATCGCTGTTACAGATGGGAACGTTTTCTGTAAAGCGTAATTGAGCATATTAAGGAGTGATGGTGGAAGTGCTTTGCGAGGGTTGGGGGGGGGGGGGGAGGGATTGAGGTGGCTTGGGGGTTGACACTTAATTCCTAGCAGCTGCTTAGAACATCTGTATAGACCACCTTGTCTGATTGGTTGTCTCACCTGCAGTGACAACTCGAGACGTCTCGTGGAGTTTGGAGTGATTTACGTTTTTTTGTTTTTTTTTTAAAGAAAATGCGCTCTCGATTCTCGAGTCCTCGTTTAATCTCGACGCTTTGATGATGGACGTCACTTTGAGCTTCTGGTAGATGTGACCAGAACCAGGGTTAGAGGGCAGGACGAATTAAAAGAGGACAAAGGGGTAGGGACTGGCCGTCTGGCGGAGAATGAGACAGCAAAGGGGGGTGGGGGTGATGATGGGGTGATGGGGAGATTCTAGCTGCAGACTTTTAATGACACAGAGATGCTTGACATCATCATTCGAGTTGGAAAATTGGGAAAAAGCAAATCTTATAGTGTTCCGTTTTCATTCTTCCATTTGGTCCATTGCATCTCAACGTTTTTGCTTTTAACAGTGAACAGCGTAGCGCTACTGTATGCCTGGGAAGAGAGATGTTTCCCCCTACCCTGTTCATCTACGCTTTTCTTTTTACACAGAACGATTGCGGCAGGCGCAGACCAGACGAAGACTCCTGGCTCGGTAGACAGCCTCGGCGACGGCGGATAAACGTCACTCATGCGTCTGCCTTTCTCCTGTTCCCTGAGACCCTAACTCGTGAGCTGATTCTCCAAAAAAATCACGGGTCAGGGACTTGGGCTCAGGTGGAGGGCTTCAGCGACTCAAGCCAAATAACTGATCTGATATTAATCAGATATTAATCAGGTTGACTGCCGGTCTGTCACTTATTGCTCAATAAGCTCTAAAACCGCAGTTATTGATGAATCTGCAGCCTCTGCAAACATTGTCGGGAGTTCAACAAGGGCTCGACAAGAAGAAGAAGAATCCGAATTCTGGTCGTGGCACACGGGTTTATTGAGAGTGCGATCGATTGAGCATCTCCCTGGTTCGAGCTCGTACAGTCGCTGTAGGTTTTGTAACCAGAGACAGATTTTCGTGACTTTTTCACAAGCAGAGGTAATGCAGCATGACGTGTGTTAAACGAAAATCTTTTACAGGAATGTAATATGAATTTAACAAACAGTGATTCGCCGCCAGACATGTGGTTCTTCTTAAAGTGTCCTGAACAGAACATATGGACAACACGGGAGACGGGAGAAGGTTTACGGGAGAAGGTTTACGGGAGAGAAACAGCATGATCTCTTAGTCAGGAAATTATATTGCAGTCAGGTGGATCGATCTATCTATCTATCTATCTATCTATCTATCTATCTATCTATCTATCTATCTATCTATCTATCTTTTGACGCATTTACACCAAATATCTCAGGTTATTCAATTATTAATTGTTGCTGCTCAAATCTTTCTTTGTTTGTTTGTTTCTTCCTGTAAATTTGCTTAAAAATAAAAAATATATTTTAACAGTATGTCTCTATATCGGCCTAAAATCAATCAATTAATCAAATGAATCAATATCTGCCTATTTAAAATGAACTCTATCTATGTCTATATGTCTGTCTATATAAAACCTTAATTGATATGTTAATCCATCAGCCATTTTGTGATTATATAAAAAAAACCTAATTTAAATCAACAGGTTTTATTTATTGTTGATTCTTTCTTTCTTTCTTTCTTTCAGGTTAGTTTAAATCGAAAAATATGACACTAGCTACCGTTATTTGCCATACTTCTCGTCCATCTCACTGTCTGTCTCAGTGTCTTTCTCTGCAAAATATAAAAAGGTTAAATAGAGCAGTAATAATTTTGAGTATTCCAAGAGTTCTCAGAAACTATTAAAAGCAGAAACCTTTAATAAAGCCAAGATCCCATAAATAGCTGAAGATCCACTGAAGGATCTTTTTCCTACGAGCCAATGTGCTAACTTTTGTAAAAAAAAAAAAAAAAAATCACATTTATGTCTTTGTTTTTGGCTGATTGTCTGAAATGCCTGGACAGGGCTTTCATGTGTGTGTGTGTCTGTGTGTCTGTCTGTCTGTGTGCCTGTCTGTGAACTGTAAATTAAATGATGTCATGTTCATGAGAGGTCTGCTGTACATTAAATAATATCAGATTAGTTATCATATCTAGCTAAACTATAACCACAGCTGTGTACGTCTGTACAACAAAGAACTACAGCAGCACCATGCCTCCTGTGTGGATTCTGTTTTGGTCTTGGTTTGTAACACTCCTGGTCCGGGACCTCGACTCAAATCTTGTCCATGTCTTTCTTTAAAAGTTCTGGTAAATGAAAGTGGGAGGGAAATACGGATCCTGAAATTGCAAGCTCAACAAGATGGGTTTTCCACTGACCATTATCATCTCATTATGCGCTTCATTGCGGCGTATTTATTTATTAAAGTTCACTCAAAGCGCTGTCACGTTCCAGATAATGGAACACATCAATGTGAAAAAATAAAAATAAAAAAAAACATCAAGCAGCTTAGAAATACATATCCGAATACTGAATACCAAAAGCTCGGTGAACATGGACCGGCTCAGGGGGGCATGAACGTTCCCCAAAATCCCATCTGTCGGCACAAACACTCCTACAATTACAACTGTAGCCTATCAAGCTGCAAACTACTCATGAGTTAAATGTTCTAAACTACAGCCAGTGTAGAGCTTCGTGCACCAAAGCGACTTTACCAAACTGAGGAAAATCAGCTGTGACAATTTGGCATTATTGTCTGGATCATTTATTATAAAACAAACCCAGCTGTGTCTGTGTGCTGCTTTAGATGCTGACAGTATTTTTATTACTACGGTTCGTCCAGGTACATACAACCCTTTACCTTTCTTTCACCTCTTCATTGATGCTAATAAGTAAGAAATAACACATGATAGACTCAAACGTTTATGTTTTTTATTCATCTGACATAAAAGCAATTTTTGTTCATTTTTAATCATAAGTATTCTTTCTGATTTTTTTTAACCCTGGATCATCGTAGCATGAGTCATGAACGAAAAAAAAATAAAATAAAAATGCTCAAAGCAAAACTATTTTAAGCTGCCACAAAGTCATATCTTGTTTTTGCAAATGAAAACATTTAAACACTATGACACATGACCTTCTTCTTGAGAGTTACATAATATCCATGACGTCTAATCTACTGTAGATGAGTTAATGCCAAGTTAGCCGAGCTGACCCTTGTACATGTTAAATTTGTACGTGCGTATACATACTGTACATACATGCAAAAGGGTGTAGATATAAAAATAATGTTGAAACAAACATTAAAAAAAAAAAAAAAAACATTCTACAAACAACTGAAAGTGCTTGCTAGGAAAATTGATCTACTGTTTTTTAAATTTTTTTCTTAAATAAACCTATTTTTCTTAATAAACCTATTTCTAGCACTAGCAAACCATGCCTTTCAGACTTGGGCCTTCAGGAAGCTTCTATAGAAATTACAAAACAATACATTATTGTACCTTAATCAAGCGTTACTATATATTCATAGGTTTGGTGCTGCCGGAGCACACTGGAATCAAACTAAGCACACAATCATGTTGAATTTTATTTCACTTTGTATGTCATGCAGGAGAACTAATGATAACAAAAAGTCAGAATGGTTCATGGGCAGTCCAAAAACATGCAGAGTTGTCTCATTCACCTTTCTCACGGTGTCTGAGTGTGTGTCTGTGATTGGGTGCCGCAGTAGATTAGCACCCCTGCAGTCCAGTGTGTATCCCTCCTAGTGCCCCTGGGACAGGATTCAGGCCTTCTGAGACCCTGTACAGGATATATGAGTAATTGAATAGTTAATTCACAACATTAACAAATGAACTACAGTAACATTCTTAAATTGAAAGTTGCTCCTGGTATCTCAGCTGGACAGGGAATATACTGTAGATGAGTTTCACGCTAATGTTTACTAATAAAAATAATGTCACCTTGCACTACAGGGTTCCGGGTTCAATTCCCACCTTGGTGTCTGTGTGCATGGAGTTTGCATGTTCCACCCGTGGCTGGTGGGTTTCCTCCAGGTACTCCAGTTTCCTTCCACAGTCCAAAGACACGCCAAAGATCAGGCTAATTGGCGTTACCAAATTACCCCCAGATGGTCCTCTGGAGAAGCAAATGGCCAGTATCGTTGCCAAGAAAGCCCACAAAAAGGTCACAAAGAGTCAGACACGACTGAACAACTTACTGTAACAAACGAACAATTTTTATTATATTCCAAAGTACATACAGTACTACACTGTAAACCCTAATGCTCAAAGTAATTGACTTAAATAATTGCAATTAGGTCAAATTAATAGACCTTTTTGAGTATTCAGAACTTTTTGGTATTTATGAGTTTGTGAGAAATTACACTTTTCAAGTCAGCTGAACAAATTTGATATTTTAAGTAATGGTAAGTACTTAAGTGGCAATAACTGTCACCTTAAAGTTCCACCAACTTAAAATCTATAGAGCACCGGTGCCTCAACAAACTCAAAAATTTCAACAAACTCAAAAATTGGTAGTTCTTTTTACTTAAAATTGGAAACATCAACACTTAAAAAAATTTATGTAACTGATTACCTCAAATATTTTGAGTTTTGCCAACTTAATCGGGTTTACAGTGTAATGAAAAAGGAAAAAAAGAAAATTTGAGGACACCCAAAACACGAGCGACTAAACTAACAAACGATTCAAAATGCACAGTTAAAAACAATCGAACTCAAAAAATACAAACCAAGGGCTGAACACTTACACATTAGTTAACATTCTTACCAGTGCTGTTTAACTGAAACCAAAATATATCCTCAAAAATTCTGAAAAGTTGCTAAATCTAGCATGAAAGTCACTAGACTGCTAAGAAAACGTCTGGAAGTTCA
The DNA here is from genome assembly GCA_003987875.1 of Clarias batrachus. Lineage (NCBI taxonomy): Eukaryota > Metazoa > Chordata > Actinopteri > Siluriformes > Clariidae > Clarias > Clarias batrachus. Next base: position 242,191 of record QMIH01000131.1, read on the forward strand.
GGAGCCATTGAGAAATAGGAATAGTGAAACTGTTCAATAATTTAAAAAGTAATAGTATTTCAAATATAAAACCTTTACTGAATTCCATGAAGGCCTTACAGTAAGTTGTCGCTACTGATCACTTTTAAGCATTCATACTGTATATTAATGAGAAAAAAAAAAGCAAAATTATCTGGCAATTGGAAGCTTAAAAGGAGTTAAATCTTGTCTAGAAATAGGCGTAATAATTGATTTATTGTAATCATGTATCAGTAATACATAATAACATTTCTCTTACAACATACCTTATTTTTAAGGAAAAAAGTTGGCAGAGAAAGTTCTGGTGACAAACACCGTTTATATTATTGCTACCTTTTATGAGGACATACTGGATTTGTGCAAAGTGCTGTACGTTTCTGCATCTAGTCCTCTCTTCATCTGAACCACTTTACATCTAGATAGCACAGAGGAAACAGACTCACATTTCTCATTAAGTATTTTTATACACTAAGTTTGATAAATTACCTCTGCTGCATGGGTCATGGTCAGAAGAAGAACGTGTGACACAAACATGGTTTGTCTATAAAAAAGTTGGAAAACCCCTGCTTCATGGTGGATGATTCTTTCCCAGCATTGCGAGATTAAGTGTTTAGCTCATCATCAGGAGCAGGAAGCTACTTAAATTTGCAGGTCAGAGCGAGGTTTAGGCTTAATAAGTGAAATGCCTTGTTTCGGCATGAGTAACAATAATAAAAATAATAACGGTCTAATCAGGATTTTGAAGGTGTGTAAGGTTCTGAAGTACACACGTGGACAAAATTGTTGGTACCCTTCGGTCAATGAAAGAAAAACTCACAAAGGTCACAGAAATAACTTTAATCTGACAAAAGTAATAATAAATAAGAATTCTATGAATGTTAACCAATGAAAGTCAGACATTGCTTTTCAACCATGCTTCAATAGAATTATTTAAAAAAATGAACTCATGGAACAGGCCTGGACAAAAATGATGGTACCCCTAACTTAATAGTTTGTTGCACAACCTTTTGAGGCAATCACTGCAATCAAACGATTCCTGTAACTGTCAATGAGACTTCTGCACCTCTCTGCAGGTATTTTGGCCTCCTCACTCCTCATGAGCAAGCTGCTCCAGTTGTTTCCGGTTTGAAGGGTGCCTTTTCCAGACAGCATGTTTCAGCTCCTTCCAAAGATGCTCAATAGGATTGAGGTCAGGGCTCATAGAAGGCCACTTTAGAATAGT
>QMIH01000131.1:249391-331850 GCA_003987875.1 Clarias batrachus
TTTTTATTATTATTTTTTTTTTATTATTATTATTTTTATTTCATTTTTGTAAATATGCTTCGGCTTCAGGTTTTGAACTGATATTGCCAAGAAACTTCACCCATAAGCCTTATCCAAAGCTTCTTAATACAATATACAGTAGCTAATTAATTTTAGCTAGGGAGGCTTATATTTTCTCTGTTTGAATAAGGGGCATTCAAGTCAAACCGGGACTTGTGACGACCTTTATTATAAATGAAGGTATAAAACCGATTGACATTTATAGACGATTTTAAGCACAGSATGCTGATGAGACTCATTTAAGAGGCTCATCAATTGAATGGTGCAAAAATTTTAAAGCGATCCGTATGTCCATGAATGACAATCCAAGCTGAGGTATGAACATCCAGTGAGTGGAACACCTGGTCCTCGAATATCGATGGATAAATTGTCATCAATTTGTGGAAGAACTGTACACAACACCACTTGCATGTTACAGGAACTCGGCTGGGAGTTATTGCAACATCCCCCAATTATCCATATTAAACATCTGTATGGAGTAAAACATGATCTCAGCGACTTTGGAGAAAAGAAAGGAGGCAGGAAGGAATGTGTAGCTTAAAGCATCACTCTTTACAACCGTGGTGAGCAGAAAAGCATCTCCACAACAGCAGACCACCACATTAGGTTTCACACAGATAAAAAAAATTCTTCTTCTGGAAACATCCTGACTTCCTGAGAAAGCACTCACATTGGAGACACCTTCCATAAATATTAAATAAACATCTCCTTCCTTCTGATAAATGTCATAAAAATCTTTCGCGGAATATACAGTACTGTACATACCATGCATCATACAAACCCCTATGAGTAACACTAAGGTAATACAGTTACTATAGAAACGATAATGATTCGAATAAGTGGCCGGTTATAAACCTGTGCAGCCGAGGAACTCCTGTCAGAGCTGCTATTCAGGAAAATAAATCAACACGAGAATTCACCGGCGCTGAGGTATTAATGAGATTAATCCTGCAGTCAATAATGAATACAACATCTACGTGACTGTGCGCAAGTCCTTGTGAAAGTACGCTACATCATTAAAACGGTGACTTCAGGGTTTTGTAAGGATGGGAGCAGTCAGCGCGAGACAGAGACACAGTCCTTTGTGTCCTCCTGCGTATAATCATCCATCTCTCTGTCATAGAGCTTAGTACACAGTGCCAGCGAGGGAAAGGCAGGTGACGGGAGCTGAATGGTAATAGGCTGAGCTTTGCTGCAGGGGGAAGTGGAAGGAGCCAGACACGGCTTCAGACAGCAATACAAAAGCCTTATACATACCTAGAGACAACACCAATCATCTTCACACACACACAAACACACACACACATACAGATCGTCTCCGCAGCATAAAACCATTATGATTCACTGGAATGCAACACAGAACAATAATTTAAATCATTATGCCATTCAAATAATAATAATAATAATAATAATAATAATAATAATAATAACAGTAGTAGTAATATGATACAGAATAAAATGCAAATCCAGGGTCAAGCCTTGCTGTTATCTGATTACCTGCGTTCTTCCTTGTCTCGTCTTGTTTTTTAACATCTCCATCTCTCATCCTATGCTATCAATCATCGCTAATAGCATCTGTCGGAATTTGTCAGGTACAAACGTCTAAGGCGATAGCGAATTCTTAGTAGGACATCCGTTGCCTTGAGGTGCCCGAGTCGGCACACGTCTGCGACCCGGGACGCACCATTTATCTCTCGAATCTGTTGCATACAGTAAATGGCTCATTGTGTTCTGCAACACTCCATATCCCATGTTCATGCATGGCTGATCCAAACCTACAGTACAGAACTGTATATCTTCACTCTTTTCTTTTTCTGAGCAACAATATTGCTCTCGTTATTTTCCGCTCGTTCACCCAAACTCAATAACCTCAAGACTGTAAAACGGTCCTCAAGCCAAATGGGCACGACGCGATATACAATCAGCGTTAGCAAAATATTAGCTCTAATGCGGTGTTGAAAAGAGTGCATGAGGTCCTGTACATACTGGAGGGATGCCTGGGATCTCTCCCTTCTCCAGCCCCTTGTCTGGTTACACATTCCACTGAGAGCTTGTCTTATAAACAGCGGCGCTGCAAGGTGTCATCGAGACCAGGGGAAAAAGAAGGGGGGGGAGAAGAAAACCTACAATGCTTTAGCTACATCGTCAAAACTAAACAATTTTACGTTCACTGAAGTATAATTTAATTTAACGCTGCACTGTACATTAAACCACCGGCATACTGTGCCGTGTGACCCTTACGTCCGCAAAGAAATGGGTGGTCGCAGTAAGAATGTGTAAGAATGCTGTAAGGATGCTGTAAGGAAGCTGTAAGGATGCTGTAAGGAAGCTGTAAGGACGCTGTAAGGACACTGTAAGGAAGCTGTAAGGACGCTGTAAGGACGTGGTGTTGTCTCCCTTGACATGGAGCTGCCGTTTTTTGGGGTACATACAAAAAAAGACTAAGAATAAGGATAATGTAAAGAAACAATGGTGTTCTGATTGAGTTGTCATTGGGATGTCACTGCGTTGTTGCTGGAGTTCTCACAATGACCTCTTCATGCTTGTGTAATGGCCATGGTAGGTCCATGCCATGTTGTTGCAGACCGCGTTAAGTTCATATTACGTTCTTCTAGTGCTAACAACGTTACATGGTTCGCATGCAGAAGGTTATCAGTACATCTATGAATCAGTGCAACTCCTTTGTCTGACCTTAATGTTTCTATGGTAACAGCTCATTCACAGGGATCTGTATGGATTTGTATTAGTTATGGAGTCTCCAGTGTCAGTACTGTGTAAACAGTCTGAAATAAAGCTGTAACTTTAACTTTTCTGAAAGTCAATATTTATTTCTATGCAGCACGGAATCTTAGCAATGACAAACCGCTGTTACATAAGAGGAACACTTTGTGATGTGATATTATTAAACAGTAATAATCTAAATCATGGCTAATCATCACACCATCCTATATTTTTATTACTTTCATTAAAAAAAAAGATTTATTCCTTATGTAAAGGTTAAAGCAAGAAAATCAAAAGCATAGCGATTTGTGTGCATTATTTGTCAGTCATGAAAACATAAAACTAGAAACAGAAGAAAAAAAATCAAACTGTCTTAAAGTAATGACAATCATAATGTAATCATCACATCAAACCACATCCAGACACTTTTATGTGATTCTCAGAAAACCTGCAGTACCTAGAACTCAATTTTCCTCTTTCATACTGTATACACAAGAGAGTTGCAATGATTGGATAATGCACCTTTCCCGACAATATTTGCATCTCAAGTGTTATCAGTTTCCTGTATTCATCACAACAACAAGAACAACAACAACAACATCAACACTAGATGAGTTCTTCTGGTAAAGTCTCAGCCGCCATATTGGCCGTATTTCCTGGATGATTATTTTCAGTTATATTGTATGAAAATGTTTTGAGAGACTAATGCTTAGCAATTAAGCTAGAGTTTACAAACAAGGTTAAAAGTTTATATTTGACAAATCAAGCCACAAACATTTTCTCTTATAATAATAATAATAATAATAATAATAATAATTATTATTATTATTATTATTATTATTATTATTATTATACATTTATTTCAATAAAATTTTATTTGTATATAGCTTTTAACATTTGTTGCAAAGCGCCTTAACACAATCAAAAAACAAATATGGGAATTTGTATGAAATATTAAAAATGTGTATGAATCAAAATGATTAGACTCTGGGTTTGATTCCCACTTGCTTGGTGGGTTTCCTCCAGGAACTCTGGTTTCCTCCTACATTCCAAAGACAATAGTGACTAGACTAATTGGTCTTCCCAAATTCCCCGTAGTGTGTGAATATTGACTGGAGGTCGTAAAAAAGGGAATAAGTACAATCGTCACCATTGGCCTCCACGGTCCCTAGTTGGACTACAGATGTTCATACTTGGATGGATTATTATTATTACTTATGCATGTTACTTTTGTTCCTTCTTCTAAAACCAATTAGTACATACCTTAACATAAAGGTTAGCATATGCTAAGCTAGGCACTTTCTGTTTTCCTGGTTATATCTTTACCAGCTCTTTTTTACTGAAGGGTTGGGTCATAAAAAAAGCTACTCACCTATATTTAATTTCATTTTATTATATTGTATTATTTTCTAACTTTTTTATATTTCTATTTTTATTTCGCTATTTTATTTTAATAATTTGTACTGCTTGTACATTATTTAAAATTCCTTTACGTCTAAAGTTGATTTCCATATTTCTCTCATATTTATAATGAATATGTGATGAATAAAATTTGAATTTGAATTTGAGGGCTACAGTACATGTTTTGACTTACTTCAGAAGTGGGAAGTTGGAGGTAAAGTAAGACTTATGTAATTTTTCGGCCTCTGGACTTGCGAGCTACAAAGTAAGAAAACAACTTGGACGCCTACAGGGTTGTCTTTTGTCAGCCAGCTGACTGTGCCACGGGATGCATATTCACATTTTTAAAGCATCTTTTGAGATTTCACAAGCGAATATGTCTATATGTTAATCGATCTAAAGCAAACGCTACAGTATGTACAGTAGCATAGCAAGCCATATTGATTTGAGTCACTTGTTAAACACGGACATGGACTTTCTGGTTAGAGGTCGGAAATTACAGCATAGGTGATGTTTCTACACCTGCTCTTTATTAGTTGGCTTTAGTTGTCTGGAGCCTTTTGCACATTACTTGTTTAAAACTGATTTGTTTGGTGACAATAAATGAACATAATATTTAAACAATGTTCTTAAACACGTTTGAGAGTGCTATAATAATAATTCATTAGATGCTTATTCAATGCAACTATAAATGCAGTTAAAGAGAACTGTATTTATATGTTTTAAATCCAACATGAAAGCATTGTAAAATATTTACAATTTTTTTTAACGTGTTATTCATAACAACCTCTCACAAAGCGCTTTGAGGATATCATGTAAATTCTGTAATGGTGCCAACTACACAAAAACGGAAAACTCTGTCATCCTAACAGCACGTCCAGGCCAACATTAATGCACAGGTTACAAGAAGTTACTAACAAACATCCATTAAGCGAGTGCTAAATTCTCTGAAGGCATAAACAGGTTTATTCCTGAACTTAAGTGACCTGCTGGAACTACAACGCCAGGCACCAGGGCTGCTCCATAAAGAGCACTTTGATTGGCGAGTTGTAAACACTTTACTCCTTCCTGTCATCAAAACCTGCTGACGTTCTACCTGTTACTGCCAGCTCAATACTCGGCACACAAAGCCAGACATTCTCCCTCTGCACCTCATAAAAATAGCAGCATTTAATGTGTGAGGAGCAAACGAATGTGCAACGCAAAAATTGAGAATTTAGAAGACTGTTTATCTGCTATTAGCTTAAAGGAAACTCTTTTTAGAGTTATTAGAGGAAATAAATCTCAAGCTAATTCAATGAACCTGTAATAACATTTTAAGAACCCCTTAAAGGACTTTTTTTTTTTTTTAACGAGTTATATTTGGAGTTAAACGCCAAATTATTGGTAATTATGTTCGTTAAAATACCTTTGATGTTTTACTAAACTGTCTTTGTTGTTGCTGGGTTCTTCAAGGTTATTATTTATTTATTTATTTATTTATTTATGCTAGAATTTTATGAGGGGAAAACAAATGACCTATACAGTCCGGTTGTGTGTTGGGTGACCCTTTTATTGTTGTTTATTGTTTTATTTGGATTTTAATTTATTTTATCCCATTATTATTGGATATTATTATCCAATAATTATTATATTATTATTATTAAATTTGTCTTTGATTTTTGACTTTGAGATTTCTATGGTTTGTAGAACATGAACACTGAAGAACCTTTACTGGATCAGGTTATGTTGTTCCATACAGTACCATTAAATGTAACTCTAAACAGACAGTGAATTGATTTTTGTGATATTTCTTGGCTAGAAATAGAAAATAAATCAATATTGAGGGTTGCAAAGGTAACTCTGCCATATCACTCCATTATGTTGTTGATTATTTTCCTACAATACATCAACAAGAGTTTTATACTATACTTCAATTTAATTGTACATTTTCATAAGAATATATTTATACGGCACTGTGCAAAAGTCTTGACGCCCTCATTTCTTTTTATATTTTGCATTCCAGAGATCCAGTTTCTTGTATTTTTATGTAGTCTTGAGGAATAGTTCTCCAGGCTTCCTGAATGACTTTCTTTGGCTCTCATTTTTGGCAACTTTTTCTCTCTCCATTTTCAGTCCAGTCCCTGTACCTGAGCGGTTTCAGAGGAATGCTTTTTTTGTTGTTGTTTGTTAAACCACACAGTAACCTATAAATTATTCAATCATAAAAAATCATCTAACTTAAGACACGAGCCAGTGAGAGACAGGTGCAGATGATGACAGATGATCAGGACCGGTGATTACTATACTGCTGATGCTGAGTGGTTGGAACAGACGAGAGGGGAAAAGAGACTGCTGCCGAGGTTGTTACATACAGTAAACAACCGGTTTTTAAAATGTCCCTTGAGGAATTTTCATCCTGTCACAGGAGAACAATTGTTCCCATTTTCTTTAATTTAATCCCAACAATCTTAATGTGCAAAAGGATCTAAAACATATGGAGGAAAAAATCTAAAAAATAAAAAAAAAACATATTAATCATCAGAAATATCTGATCAGTTATTTTTTACTGAACGGTTGGACAGCAGACCACATCAACAAAATCATTTCTAAAGTGCATAAAGAGATTTGAAGTGCTCAGATCCAATCAAATTTGAGTTTGGTCGACACTGCAGAAGGATAGCTGAAGGGTATGGGGTGGGGGTGGGGGTGGGGGTGATGGGTGGGGGGGTAAAAGGTTCTGTGCTGGAGCAATCATGAGGTCTCAGACCCTAATGCGTACAGTATGCGTTTGAAAGAAAAAAAACAAGCCTTGAAAAGAAGCAGGCCCTGAAAAATTGCTATATGACAAAGCCAAACAGACCATCACAGAGAAGATGCAGAGAGTCGCAGACTTCAGAAGGTCACATTTAAGACCATGTTGGCTGAAAGTCTACATACATAAGTAAGCCGAGTTCTATATAGCGAGAGCAGAACACCGCAGGAAATCCACAACAGACTGGCCCGAACATCGGCCCTATTCACACGCTGAATTACGCAGGACCAAGAACAGCTTTGTGTAGGCACGCGGGCCAGAATACCTCCGAATCAACAAATCATTCCAGTCCAAATCATTTCAAAATGTTTATAGACGTTTGTTTTTCTTGGAAATCCTCGATATAGCACAAAACTCGAGTGAAAGTTCAAGTTAATATTTTATTATTGCCTTAATATAAAAAAAAATGCATGAGTATAAATCTGTGATTTGCAGCTGTCGAAACTGCTTTCAAAGTAAATGTATTAATCAACACCTTCTGATTAATCAAATTCAAGATTAAGCCCAAGTGATTTATTCCTTATGTAAAGGTTAAAACGAAAAAACATCTAAAGCGTAGAGATTTGTGTGTGCCATTTGTCAGTCATGAAAACTTAATTTCAGCAGAAAATATTTCTGTTGAAAGATTAATTTAAACAGAACTGTGGTATAAATATACTTAATGTAATAATTAATATAAGAATGGAATATAATATAATCAATAATATTCAGTTTGTATATTAATATAATGTAAACGTGGAATAAAATTTTGTGCTGTTATAGGACCGTTATCGCTGTGAGTGATGTGGTTAAGCAGAGTTATGGCTACAAACAAGAAGTTGATTATTTTCCAGTACTAACATGTGCTGAAGTGTTTTCATCGGCAAAAACGTTGGATAGAATTTCAAATCCCTGAAAGCCCTGTTATAAAATTATCATAAAAGTGTTATTTAGTACATGGCAGTAAACGAATGGTAGAACTTTTACACAAATAAAACTTGCTGAAATAAATCATATACAGTATGCTGCATACAATAATAAAGTCCACTTAAGTCACAAATATAAAACATTAAAACATATAATATATATTTAATATATTTTGGGGAGTCAAAACATTTCAGCTCAGTGTCTAACAATATATGAAAGTTATGCTAATCTTAAAATCTCCTTTGTTAACTCACTCATTCTTTGTTTCACTTATTCCCTACTGTATGTTGCTTATCCTATTCAGGGTAAYGGTAGCCCTGGAGCCTGGCCGAGGTTGTCAGTCCATTGCAGGGCAAAAGCATACATACCCTGTCACACACTACATGCAATTTGGAAATGCCAATTAGTCTAATTTACAAGTCTTTGTGCTGTGGGAGGAAACCGTAATACCAAAAAGAAACCCACCAAACAAGGAGAACATGCAAACTCTACTCACACAGACCAGAGGCAAGAATCGAACCTTCAACCCGTGAAGGTGCGAGATCACCATGCTAACCACTACACCAGCACCACACTTTTGCTAAAAATAAAAATAAAAAAATCTAGCTTTGCATTTAGGAAAATAGGAATTTTATAAAAAAATAAATAAAAGTAGCATTTCAATAAAAATAGCAGAAATAATTTTCAAAAATCAGTTTAATCAAGGCTGTACTGAAAGGTCTCAGACGTTGAACACCAATCAAGATTTTGTAGGGGGAAAAGTGCTACTTTAAAACAATTTCTAAAAATCAAGGTGTTCGAGCTTAAAACACTTTATTACATATTTTAATTGGTTAATAATTTTACATTGCTATTTTATTTTACTGTTTTTGTGCAGGGTGCCAATAATTTTGCARTTGACTATGTTAAGAGGGAACAGGAGAAGGATTGAGATGCTGACAGCTCCAAGGACATTCCATCTAAAGCATTTTTTTAAAATTTGTTTGTATATATATTATTCATTATTAATTTTTTTTTAAAAATAGATAGAATGTCCTTAGATATTGTCATGGGTCTAGCTGGTGATAGTGGAGGGCTAGACTGGCTGATGTAGTTGCCGTGGGCATAAATGGTAGGCATGACCGCAGAGGGGTGTGCAAACAGAAATAGTCTTTATTTAAACAAAACTCAAAAACAGACACAACCAAACAAAGGAACCAAAACAAACAAACTAAACTAGGGCTCAGGAAAAACACAGGAACAGGAAAGGATCGGAACACAGGAAACCAGGAGCTGACACAGGGAACTGACAGAGAACTAGGGATGAGGAAACATGGAGCTGGAGCTAACTAAAGACACATAGGGGAACTAGAGACGAGGCTGGACAGGACGTGGCGGGAACTAGACACAGAGACTGGACTGAAGAGACAGACTGGCGAGACAGGGCTAGACAGGAGAGACAGATTAAAGACAGGACTGAAGACAGGACCAGGGGAACAGAGACTAGAGACCGGATGGGTTAGTGAGGTTAGTAGCTACATGGAATATGGGGACACTGGATGCTGAACTAACCGGGTTAGTGGCTAACCGGGTTAGTACTGACCTAGGGGACCGGAACACTAGAGGCAGGGCACCCATGAGGCTATTCCAAACTATCGGCTAACCTACTAGCGACCAGAACGACTAGCCGTCAATCCCACTAGAGGCTAGCCTACTGGAGGCTAACCCTACTAGGGGCTAACCCTACTAGCAACCCAGGCCTACTAGCGGCTAACCCTGTTAACAGCCTAGCTAAACATGAACAGAGCAGCTCCATGAATCCACAGACACAAGGAACATCAAGAAAACAAACAATAGAGCCCTCTAGAAAAACAAAGGTAAAACAATATAACTAAAAAATAAACTCAAAGAAACAATCAAAAAGGAATGACCACATGCCAGTAATACAAACAAACAAACAAATAATCAACAAATAAACAAAACATACCAACAAATAATGCTCGACCCTGTTTCCCAGAACAAACAGCTATTTATAGAAGATTTAACGAGCCACCTCAGTTCAGGTGAGCACTCATCACCTGACTGAGGTGGCTTCTGGGAAACTGAGTCAACCAATAAAAACTACAGAGAGACAGACATGAACAGTGACCTCTAGTGGAGGTTCCTAACAGATATATACACACATGTTACAAATATACAGTATATATAAATATATTATTAATAATATAATTAATACATATATTTATTTATTTTATTTTATTATTTTTTTAATCGATGAAATGAATTGTTTTGATTTCCAAATCAGTTTTCTGGGTTTGCAATTTATAATAAATACAGTATAATTCCTAATAAATAAAAAATAAAAAAATAATTAATTAATAAAAATTTGTAGCCTTTTGCTTCTTTTCAAGCTTATCTACAGTATAGATTCTTCAACATTTTTCTCTTAATTTGATTAAGTTGTTGCACAGAATGCACAGAATTACACTTCTTTTTTTCCTTGGTGTTTGGATGATGGATATTGAATGTAACTAAATTTCCTATCTTATTAAAAAATTTAATTCAAAACAAAAAGCTGGATTGAGAAAATTTGTGAGAAATTTTCTGAATATTGCAGACTGCTTTGGATGAAACATACAGCGACCCTGAGGCTACCGTACATCTAAAATCGCTCCTTCTTTGAGATTCTCATTTGTGTGTGTAAAGTAATGATGCAGAGAAACACCTCAAGCCTGGAAACCAGACAGCAACTGAGCCTAGCCTCGCTCGTGATTTCGAATACGGTTCACACAATCTCGATGGAAATCCCCCCGCGATTTAAAGCTGACATTCTACCCGGTAATCACACGCTCATTGTCTTTGTTTAAATCTATCACACCGGAGTTCGGAGCCAAAGCTATAAAGCTGTAGTTACTCTATAATTACTTACGAGGTGAACTATATGCAATAAATCATAGGTCAGTATTACAGCATAGATGCATAACAAACTTTAGGAGTAATGAATAGTAATGAAGTGATGCGGATACAGATGTGAGTCCAAGTCGAACAATAAAGCTGTCATGTACCATAAATTAACTTGTACCTCTTGCTGAAAAAAAAAAAAAGACTACAAGAACAAGAACTAAGTGTCTCAGTCTCAAAAAGAAATGAAAAAGTGGCTGTTTATTAATACGGTAGAATGAAACGTTGAAGTCTCTGTGATGAAAAGTGGAAAATGTACTTTATTCTATGATTCTTCAGTTCTTTTTCTCAGTTTTGACATGCATCAGGTGTAATCGTTATACACACAGACAGACAGACAGACAAATACAGGCAGGTTAATAGAAATAGACAGACAGACAGATCATGAAAATAGATAGGCAGATTGATTTCACTTTTATATAGACAAAAAGGACGTATAGATGGAGAGACAGACAAAACACCTACTGTATTATACAGATAGACAGACATATAAAATAGACATTCAGAAAAATGGAACTTTTATACAGACAGACAAACAAACAGACACAAATAGTCAGATGGACAAAAGGAAGGTTGCACATATTAATTTCTTGTAAAACGTATTTCTGACGAATAAATAAGAAAATTCGATTTTACCCAAAAATCCGTCTGTCCGTCAGCACCAGAAATGAAAAATTCAGACCACACTGACAATGACTTAGAGTCATCAGCATTGGTCCACGATACAACCTTAATGCACGTCTAGCGATCCCAGCTGCAGCCAAACCTTCTTAAATAGTCCGACAACCTAGAGTATGGTATCAGGTGTAACCCCGGAATACCAACAGCAGCAGAAGTGGTAGCTTTGTGTGGACAGTACGATTCCTCACCATCAAATCAGTCTGTCTTGTGTTGGTGTCGTCACGCTTGGCCTTCCAGACCTACAGTAGGGGGCGATAGGCTGTGGAACCAGGTGATCAGAATTTGTTCCATATCCTGGAAATGGTCTTCCTGGAAACTCCAAATGAAACATTCTGATATCCCTGTCTCTCTGCTCGCATTGTCTAAACAGGCATGACTATGTGAAGACAAAATGTACAAGCAGAATTATTACCTTACTTTTGATACCAAGACATGTCAGCTGGACATGATGACATGGTAAATTTAGTGCACAATTCTAAGTTATGCACCATGAAGTAACGATCCTACCTTTCCTTTTACCTGCCCGTCGCCTCACTCATCGTCTATACCACTTAATCCGGGCCTGGGGTCTATCCCAGGAGACTTAGGGCACGAGGCGGGGTACATCCTGGATGGAGTGCCAATCCATCGCAGGGCACACACACACTCTCTCACACTCACACACATATTCACACACTACAGGCAATTTGGGGACACCAAAATGCAGCCTAATCTGCATGTCTTTGGACAGTGGGAGGAAAACCACCAAGCACAGGGGGAACATGCAAACTCTGTGCACACAAACWCCAAGGTGGGAATTGAACCTTGAGGAGTAAGGCGACAGTGCTAACCACTGTGCCACCATGCTGCCTTGGTTTAAATGTAACAAGGCAAATTAAATTATGATTAATTATAATTAACATTTCAGGTTTTTGTAAAAGTAACTTTACAGAGCAACATGTCTTGTGTTAAAGGGTTAAAGACACGTCACACATTTAAACATCTGATATATGAAGGGATCATGAGAGGACGTTTCCTAAGGCCAAATTTTTCATGAATTGATGGATAGAAGTTCTAACCAAGATTATCCAAAAGCTGTTTCGAGGAAATGAAAGCCAAGTAGACTGCCTATCCCAGGACTTAGAGCATGGGGCGGGGTACACTGTGGACGGGGTCAATAAAAACCAATTCCAAAGCAAAAAGGATGAGCATCCACGCTGGATAGTTTGAGACACAGACAGATGGATAGGCAATTTTTTAAAAATTGATCCTGAAGGGAATTTCCTGATAATAAGAACACATAACGGAGTTGTCCAGTCAATCAATTAGGTCTCAGCAGTGCATAAAATCATGCATAAAATCATAAAATCATGCCGATCTCTCACCGACTGGATGTTGGGTGGCTCAAACTGTCCTGACTGGAACTGGGACTGGGAGCAAAGAGTGTTGATTTGAGTTACTGTACCATCTTATCCTCTGACCTTCCCTTGTTAACAACGACCACAGACTCACCACACACTGGATGTTTTTTTGTTTAATACACTATTCTTTGCAAAATCACAGAAGGTTTAGACACACTAGCATACACTAGAGTGTATTTATACAGGCTCAGAGACAGGGAAGGCAAACTTTTAAAAACTTTTTTAATAATCACGATCTGATCATTTTTCTTTCTGATGATAATAAAGCGAACAGTGGAAACTTATAGTACTGTAAATGCATAAATACTGCTATGAATTCTCTCAAAAATGCCCAACATTAGTTCTATTATTATTATTATTATTATTATTATTATTATTTCACACTACTTTCCATACAAGTGCAGCATGTTTTAACAGATTTTAACTGCATGCTTTGTTTTTTTTTTCTTTCTCTCCCTTCAGTCTCCTACATCGGCTTCAGCTATATTGTTTGGAGCGGACCGTATGACCCCGATCCAGGTTTCCTCTCCAAACACGCTCCAGAGGAAATGAGCTTCTCGGCACGAGAGAACCGACTGAGCAAAGCTTTCCACTGACTTCTCTTCGGCTCAGTCTGATTAGAAAATGAAGATATTTCTGGACTGTTTCGACTTATTTTCTGGCTCCCGTCCACTCGATAATTTGATCCACAAGTGTAACAGCTACCTTATGACTTTTAAACGAGCAACATGTTGTCTTGTACTGTAGACAGGACAGGGCATTATGTTTATTTACCATTAGTCATTACATCTCCCAGTTTGTGTTCTGTATTCATCCGTTATAAAGAAGCATACGGCTTGCTTCGCGCTGTACCTACTGTATATTCTTGATATTTCATACATGTCTGATATTTACTGCTCAGAAATCAAACCAGAAAGTAAAAAAACAGTTATGTGACCAGATTTCTGACCAGATACACAACCTGGTTTTACTGTACCCTCTTCACTCTCCAATAGAAATCTGCCAAAACTCTTAGAGTAAACAGCTGATATTTAAACAGCTGATATACGACTGGATCATGACTGCATATTCTCTCACTGCATTTCCTAAGCACAAAATCTAACGTGCACATTTTTTTTTCACAGGGAGGTTTTTTTTTTTTTTTTAGATAGATGTGCATGTCGACAGTGCTCACCATTAAGCCATACAGACAGAAAAACAGACAGGCAGATAAAGAGCTAAGGAGGAAGAGACAGACAAATGATTTAACGTGCATATAGACAAACAGAGACAGACACATTGATAGATAGATAGATAGATAGATAGATAGATAGATAGATAGATAGATAGATAGATAGATAGATAGATAGATAATGACACATATTGTATGTAGACATTACATACAGACATATGGATAGAACTGTTATAGACAGACTATATTGTGCGTTTCGATTTATAAGAGCGATATTAAAGATGTAAATAATCTCAGCTGAACCTTCCCCTGTCCAGATGTTCTCTCTCAGGATGCACATTGTGTGTTGTGTTTGTTGCTTTGTTTTCTTGTGCGCTCTCAGCGTTAACCCATCACTGCCTCTAAGGCTCTAATGCAACAATAGAGTTACAGTATAAACACGCAGTGTGGAGATGATTGACTTCACGCTCAGTGAAACTGATACACACAGAGATGGAAATAACACACAAGTATATCAGATGTACACCAGTACCCCTGTATTACCCGTCTATTAAACACATTGAGATTTCCCGGTCTGGTTCTGTACTTGTCTTCCAGCAGAGACAGAAATGCTCCAGCGTCACCTAGTGGCTAGAAGTCCTGAAACACTCGGAACACTTCATTTTAGGTCCAAGCGACCTTTTTTTTTTTTTTTTTACTATCAAAGCCAAACAAATTGTTCCATTAAGCACACAGCTTTAATAAAAAAAATATACATTTTGTTTAATATAAATTATGTTTTCTAAATGATATGGAGATGTTTTATTTAAATGCAATGCATTATTTGAATGGTAATTACATTATCTTCTAATAAAGCTATCCTGAAGAATAAATAACAGTCTCATATATAAAACTTGTCTTTTTTGTAAGACAAATGAATGGTGTCAATTCAATGCATGATACATTTCTAATGAAGTATTTATTAAATCCCTTAATACTTTATTTTGCACATTGTTTTTTCAATCGTTCTAGAGACCGACTTGGAAAAGAACTGGCTGCGGAACTGGACCGACTGTGATACTAATGAAGCAGATGATGTTACACTATACTGAACCTCTATACACTTACTGTAACCTTTATTTACATTGAAGTGACTTTGGAAAAACTGCCTTTTTGCAACCAATTGTTAAAAAAACGCATGAAACTTGATATTTCACAATGGTAAACCTCCTCTCTCAAACAATCCAAGAAACAAAGCTCTATCACATAGTTTTCTTACAGTATATCAGCGGAATTATACTGCATGTGATAGATGTATGTGCTTTGTTTCTTGGGTTGTTTTAGACAGGACACTCAGGAGTCACATTGGTTTTGAAGTTTATGCCGGATACATTCTTTGTACATACATATTCCTTGCTATCACAAGTCGTACTGTATACAGACTCATATCTTTGAAATCATACAGGGTAGAAACAGATTGTTTTGGGTGTTTTGCACAGGAAGCATCCCTACTTCGCAATTTCTACAGGGATTGACTTTGTCTAGTTTCTCTATATACACACGTGGACAAAATTGTTGGTACCCTTCGGTCAATGAAAGAAAAACTCACAATGGTCACAGAAATCACTTTAATCTGACAAAAGTAATAATAAATAAGAATTTTATGAATGTTAACCAATGAAAGTCAGACATTGCTTTTCAACCATGCTTCAACAGAATTATAAAAAAAAAATAAACTCATGGAACAGGCCTGGACATAAATGATGGTACCCCTAGAAAATACTGAAAATAATGTGACCAAAGGGACATGTTAATTCAAGGTGTGTCCGCTAATTAGCATCACAGGTGTCTACAATCTTGTAATCAGTCAGTGGGCTCCAGGTAGTCACTGTGTTGTTTGGTGACATGGTATGTACCACACTCAACATGGACCAGAGGAAGCGAAGGAAAGAGTTGTCTCAGGAGATTCGAAAGAAAATTATAGACAAGCATGTTAAAGGTAAAGGCTATAAGACCATTTCCAAGCAGCTAGATGTTCCTGTGACTACAGTCTCTTACCAAAATTGTTGGGACCCTTCGGTCAATGAAAGAAAAACTCACAATGGTCACAAAAATCACTTTAATCTGACAAAAGTAATAATAAATAAGAATTCTATGAATGTTAAACAATGAAAGTCAAACATTGCTTTTCAAACATGCTTCAACAGTATTATAAAAAACAATGAACTCATGGAACAGGCCTGGACAAAAATGATGGTACCCCTAACTTAATAGTTTGTTGCAGAACCTTTTGAGGCAATCACTGCAATCAAACAATTCCTGTAACTGTCAATGAGACTTCTGCACCTCTCTGCAGGTATTTTGGCCTCCTCACTCCTCATGAGCAAGCTGCTCCAGTTGTTTCCGGTTTGAAGGGTGCCTTTTCCAGACAGCATGTTTCAGCTCCTTCCAAAGATGCTCAATAGGATTGAGGTCAGGGCTCATAGAAGGCCACTTTAGAATAGTCCAATGTTTTCCTCTTAGCCATTCTTGGGTGTTTTTAGCTGTGTGTTTTGGGTCATTGTCCTGTTGCAAGACCCATGACCTGCGACTGAGACCCAGCTTTCTGATACTGGGGGTTTGGGGGTTTTGAGTTTCGGTTATATTGCAATGCAGTGAAGAATCTCAGTTCGCACAAATTGTCCTGCAACCAGCATCCCTCCTCACTGCTTCCCCAAAGCTTGCATCGGCCAGTCCAGCGATAGTACCCTCTGGTACCGTCCACAGTTCGATTCTTCCACTGAATGTCCACCAGAACGGCTGCAGTCACCTCCGAGTCCCCTCTGGCTTGGCATTGAGCTTTGCAGTGATGCAACACCAACATGGCTGTCAGATTGACTTAGTCAAATCTGATTCACAGCGCACATTGGAGATATTTCCACTGTCTACAGGCATTTTCACATTAGCGAAAAATCTGGTTCACAATCGTTTCTGGTTTGGGAAGCCTGTACCGCGTATTCAAGCACAGATCAAATAAGTTATGGAAGCCCATCGTACACGAGCATACGGTATACTGTAAGTACATCAGTGCTGTCTGTCTCCTCCGAAATCTCTGCGTGCTTATACAGTAGCTTGCGGCGATATCATCAGGGTCACCTCGGTCGGGAATGCCATTCACAGATCCACAGCCTTCTTTAAAACATTTGCACCATTCACATGTTGTACTGCGGCTGAGAGTCTCATCATCGTACTGTGCTTCAAGTCTTCTGTAAATGTTTAAAAGTGTTAAGCCTTCATGCAACGGAGATTTCATCATAAATCCCGGCCCATGTTGTTGAAGCGTAGCCACAGGCCTTTGTTGCTTTATTTTAACAATTGTTTTTGTGTGTGTGTGTGTGTGTGGTTAGAATTTGGGCTTTTTCTCTTCTCGTTTTATACAGTAGATGTCGGACCTCATGTACTGTACACCTTGGAGCTACTGCATCTGTGTATTGTTCAGTGCTAGTTATGTTCTGTTTCACAGCAGGGCACTTAACTCCCGGCCGATTTCTGGACGTGTCTTCTGTCAGCGCTGCATCTCCCACCGTCTGCGGTCTGTGAATTTGCGCCACTACAGTGATTTTTGTCAACTCTCCTACAGAAACTCCTACTGCATTCTCTGTATCCCCACAAGATGATCATTCTGTGTACTTTTCATGGTAAGCCACAATGTAAACTGGTTTCCAATATACACAGCTTTGCCTCTAACTAGCCTTGCTTCATGCAGATGCAGTACGCAGAGTCTAAATGTCCTAGATTCCAGGACAAAAAGCAGACCTACTGTATGATACTGTATCTGGCTTGGAATTGAGCTTTGCAGTGATGCAATGCCAACATTTCTGTCAGATTGAATTAGTCAAGTCTGATTCACAGCGCACATTGGAGATACAGTATTTCCACTGTTTTCACATTAGCCCGCCCGAGAACATTTAACCCCAAAGTCTGGTTCATTTTGATCAGTGAGAACGCAATCGTTCCTCGTTTGTGAATCATGCACCTACAGTATGTGCCAATATCATCCTATGATGTACACAGCCATATGTGATGAAGTGGGAGTGTCACTCTTGACTTTTTTACCAAAATATCAAAAATATTAGGCATACGTACTCATGAAAATAAAAATGCATGAAAATGAACCTGAACCTTGTTTTCTTCTTCTCTTGTGTTAAATGGCGGTTCACAAACCAAGTAGGTGCATACTGACCCCTGCTTAGTCAAATCTGATCTTTATGTATTGGAGAATCCTTGAGATGTGAGGTCCTATATTAGGGCAAATTAGGCATGTACTGTATGCGCCAATGATGAGGGTGTAGACACAGAATTGAGGGACGTCTGATTATCCTCAAATTCTTTCGTAAATCTTCTCTGCCACATGCTGGTCCGTTTACTGGCACAGTGGGGAGATGGCGCATACGATGTGGAGGGTGGTGTCTCACATCTTGGAAAGGTTTGGCAGGACCCAGGTAATTTTTGCAGAGTCGACCCATTGAAGTCTCCTGAAGCAGATAATATTTCTGGTAGAATGCTCATAGGATCCACAGACCAGTGAGCTGATGTTCATCTTAAACATCTTCCTGAGCAGCAGCATCATACCGATGTGCCTTAAATCCACCACCATCATTGTCACCATACCCATGGTTTCTCCGGTGTCTCGTACGGTGTCACACCCACTAACACAAAGTGCTTCAGGAGGCTTGTCCACTATCAACAAGAGGCTTGTCATGAAACACATCAACACCATGCAGTCTGTGTATTGTTCTAAATCACCCAACAGATGGCGCCATCACCAGCACTCTCCATCAGGCAGTAGAGTCCTATGCATAGACTTCAGCATGACATTGCATATTTTTTTCTTCCCATGATATATAAAAAAATTATCTCATGTAACTTTTTTCTGTTATTACAATACGTTTTGATAAAACAACTCTACGGGTAAAAAATAGTACACACTAATACTGTAATACACACTTTAACCATGTCTTATCACATAAAAATTTACAATAGCAGGAACAAGCTTGTATCAAAATGAAAATGTTGATACATTTTCAATGAAAAAACGGTCGTAGCACAGCGCTCATTCAGTAAATGCACAGCTAAACAGATGAGTTTTAAGTCTAGATTTAAATGTGATTAATGTTTTAGCACATCTGATCTCATCTAGAAGCTACTGTACGAGGAGCATAATAGCTAAACGCGGACTCCCCTTGTTTTGTGTGAACCCTTGGTACTTCTAACTGACTCGATCCTAATGATCTGAGTGGTCTGTTACTGTAGGTTTATATTCAGTGAGCATATCTGCAATGTAATTAGGTCCTAAGCCAATTAGTGATTTATAAACAAGTAAAAGTACTTTAAAATCTATCCTGAATGTTACAGTGTAAGGACCTGAGGACGGGTGTGATGTGCTCAGATTTTCTGGATCGAGTCAGAATCCTGGCAGCAGCGTTCTGGATGAGCTGCAGCTGTCTAATGGTCTTCTTGGGAAGGCCGGTGAGGAGACCAATACAATAATCCACCCTGCTGGTGATAAAGGCATGGACAAGTTTCTCCAAGTTTTGATTGGAAGCAAAACATCTCATTCTTGCAATGTTTTTGAGATGATCGTATGCTGATTTAGTTCTGTCTCCAGAATCCAAAACCCAAGATTCATGACTTGTTTTTTAGTTGTTTCATTTTTAGAGCTTCATCTTTTTAGCTGAACGAATAATTTTCGTTCATCATGCGTATGAAAATATGACTATCCTGGGAAAATTGAGACTTGCACATTAGGCTAACTGGCGTTCCCAAATTGCCTGATATGTGTGAATGAGTGTGTGAGTGGGTGTGTGCCCCACGATGGATTGACACCCTGTACAGATTAAAGTGGTATTGAAGATTAATGAATGAATAAATAACATGGATGCACCTGATATAATTACACAATCAATAATCTCAAGAGAGGTTCAATTCCCGTCTCTGTGCGCATGGAGTTTGCATGTTCTCCCCATGCTTGGTGGGCTTCCCCGGGGTACTCCGGTTTCCTCCCAAGGTCCAAAAACATGCAGATTAGGCTAAGTGGCATTCCCAAATTGCCCCCAAGAGAGTCTGCCGCCATGTTCAGTGTGTACAAGACTGAACTACTGTATTTTAGACAGAAAATTGACCAGATACTGTAAATATATCAAACTAAATGTCTGCTCTTCAGCAGTGTGTGTCAGACTTTACCTCATTATTTCACTGACACGTAAGCAGATTAAAACTTTAAAAGTTTGTTTGGCTTTTGTGTTTGTACTCCTGTGACTTCAAGTGAGGGGGGAAAGTCTACGCTTTGCTTCACTGAAGTATTTAAAATGTTTAACTATTCTTTGGACTGAAAGCCAGGATTTAACTTTTCCATGTCAATTCATAACCTAAAAAAAAAATTATATATATATATATTTTTTTTTTTTACTTTGAGAAATAACTACTGTATGTTAGCAGTATTAGCATGCTAGTTAGCTAGTATTTTATGTGCTAGCCTGTGCTGAGACTGCCATAGAAATAAAACCATGCCAAACTCACCTATCAGCCATTACATTCTGAACACCTGCTAATATTGAGCAGATCCCCCCTTTTAGCACTTATATGATATCCCATAAAATATCCTATAATATCATTAGGGGTTAGGTAGTAAAAAAATCTATTGCATGTGGATATAAGAGTTAAACTGCGATAAAATCCTCAATTTGAACCTACTTCACAATATAAAAGTTTTAAAATGTCTGACATAGAGCTGAATTTCCCAGACAGTTTCTTAATAGCTCCAGAACGTCAAGCCGTATTAGCATGCTAGTTACCAAGCATGCTCGCATCTTTATTGCATGAAGGGTTGAAGTTACTGTATACGCCAATCATCCATAACATCATGAACACCTGCTTAATATTGAGTGGGTCCCCCCTTCTACAACCAAAGCAGTAATGCTCTCTGTGCTCTGACACTTTTCTATTGGAATCAACAGTAACCTTTTTTTTTTTTCAACTGGACTTACGCTAGTACCTCTCAGATCGGACTACATGGGTCAGCCTTCACTCCCCATGCGCACCAGTGAACCTTGGCCGCTCATGACCCTGTCACCTGTTCACCGGTTTTCCTTCCTTGGACCATTTTTGGTACGTCCTGTATAGTATGTTTTCCTTCCTTTGAATATTTTTGGTGCATCCTGACCATTGTAGACCAGAAACGTCCCACAAGAGGCAGCTTTGGTGTTTCACTGATCCAGTCGTCTAGTCATAACAATGTAGCCCTTATAAAAGTTGATCAAATCCTTATGGTCGCACATTTTCTCTGCTTCCAACACATCAACTTCAGGGACAAAGTGTTCACTTGCTACCTAATATATCCCACCTACTTCCAGACGCTATTGTAACGAGATATTAAAAATATTGCTACTGTGATAAAGGACACCCGGATCAGAGTGGGATATTTTATGGACGGCCAAGGCTCACTGATGCACATAGGAAGTGAAGGCCGACCTGTGTAGTCCAATCTAAGTGACGAACTACAGTAGCGTAGATTCATTTGAAGAAAAGGTTAATGTTGATTGCAATAGAAAAGTATCAGAACACAGAGAGCATTACTGTTTTGGTTGTAGAAGGGGGGACCCATTAACTAGCTTGCTAATACGGCTTAACGTTCTGGAGCTATTAAGAAACTGACAGTCTGGGAAAGTTACCTCTATGTCAGATATTTTTTTACTTTTATATTGTGAAGCAGGTTAAAATTGAGGATTTCATCACAAATTAACTCTTATATTCACATGCAATAGATTTTTTACAACCTCATCCATAGGGATATTATACTAAAGTAGTACTTGGGATCTTAATGCTTTATTGTTAGTTCGATTAAAACTGATCTTATGAAATACCCTGTTAAATATTAAATCCTTGGGTGGGAATACAACCTTGATGGGATGCCAGTTTATCTCCCGAAATGATGCACACACAACAACCACCACCAGCAAAGGAAATTGAAATTTGTGTTCAAGATTAAAATCATTATCTTTCATTGTTAAACTGAACGATTTGGAGAAAAAATCTATTTAATAGCACAACTCTGTCATTCCACTAGTGGGCAAACTAGAGCAAAATACACGTACATTACAGAGTATAATACTGTACTATTTATACAGTACTATATGCACTACTGTCGTGGCAAATTATGTGAACTACACCAATTTTCCAAACAAAACCCAGACAACTGCTTGAGTATAGAAAAAGCAAAGAAGTTTATTGTAAAAAAAAAATAAAAAATAAAAAAGTAAATGTCCAGCTCTGGACCGGCCAGCCAGAAAAACAAGTGATACCTAACAAAAATTTCCCAAGATCTCCTAACTTCCTTAATTTTACATGGTTTATATACCCTTACTTAGTAATTACCTCATTGTTCGCTCCTCCTTAAGTCAAGTATTTACTTAATATTCATTAGATATATGTTAGACAGATATGGCACCTCCCAGTTACATATTTCACGGTCTCATCTCATATTTATTCATGTCTGGGTAGGCCACCAAAAATCTTATTTCCTTTTTTTTTTTCTTTCTCGGAGAAAGTTTGGTTTGTTGCTCTTGATTGATTATTTTAAATCATAGTCTTAGCCTTATATCACATATTCAACTTTACACCATTCGGATCAGGTTAATTTATTTGATTCTCTTTAGTTATGAACTGTTCTTGCTCACTCTCACTCATCATCTGTACTGCTTAATCCTGTATTCAGGGTCCCCGGGGGCACATAGGGCACAAGGTGGGGTACACCCTGGATAGGGAGCCAATCCATCGCAGGGCACAGACACACACACACACACACACATACACTCACTTATTCACACACTACGGGCAATTTGGGAATGTCAATTAGCCTAACCTACATATCTTTGGACTGTGGGAGGAAACCGGAGTACCCGGAGGAAACCCACCAAGCGCAGGGAGAACATGCAAACTCCATGCACACAGAGACGGGAATCGAGCCTGGCAGTGCAAGGCGACAATACTAACCACTACACCACCGTGCTGCCTCAACTGTGCTTGCATAGCATATAATTGTATATAATAGTTATAATGGTGAAGGTTCATTTCAGTTCTAGTATGCGTGTTATGTTAATTTTAGAGTGCAATTTTCAGATTTTTCTCTGGGACTATGTTCATTAAGATTCTCTCTTTGTTTTAATTTTAGCACGCAGGAATCGCATTTCTCGCTCGTCTCGCCTGAGGATCCTTCTGAGAGCAGGTGCTTACACCCTGCCTTACCCAAATCGCCACAATCATCGCCTTATCAGGGCACTTGTTCCTCTGAGGAGGGTATTGTTGAGGATTAGTGATTTATTTCATTTTTCTTTTCCCAATATGATAAATATGATATATGTTGTTTTTATTACTTTGTCTGCTGTTAAAAGATTAAGTCTAGCTCTTTGCACTCTATGTCCCAATAAATGCAGAACCGAAAACCTATTTTTATATTTTGGATATCTGCCTGCATTTTTATTTATTTATTTCCACTTCATTAAAGTTCCACAATTTCTTGACCTCTGTGTGTAAGGATCATTCTTGGGTCACACTTCACATACTTTTTTGCTTGATTATAGTTAGTTATGAGTATACAGCTATAAAATAAGATGAAAAGGGGTCAATATCATTAGTATATTGCTTTACTAGTTATTATTTTTATTAATATTATTATTTTACTTATAAAATAAGTTTCCTATCCCTATCTTCCACCTGTATGTTCCTCACTTCTCCAATTTGTTGTGCAGGCGCCTTTTCTTTTATTGCAATGGATCAAGGCCTCTTGAACAGGGGCCTTCTGGGTATTTGGTCCCTCACACTTGAATACAATTGAAGGTCAATAAAAAAAATTTCATACTAGATACTTGCATATTATTATTATTATTATTAGTAGAAGTAGTAGTATATGAATACAAATAAATTTCTCTCTGAATTCATTACACTATCACAATTGTTCCACTCTGTATCTATTGTTTATTTCTTTACTACACTGTAATGAAAATTATAAACCAACCAACCTTTTCTGCTTAAGGTGTAATATTTGGATATTAGGTGTAACATTTGTATATTACTGTAGATGTAACATTTGGATACTAGGTGTAACATTTGTATATTAGGTGTGACATTTGATTACTGGGTATAATATTTGGATATTAGGATGGTAATTTTGCTGTGGTGTCTGAGATGTGTGTCTTAGATGTACTGTGTGTTCAATACATGTAAAGATACTCCGAATCAGCCATAATATTAAAAACACCTGCCTGTTATTGTGTAGTTCCAGTTGATAGCTCTGACCCATAAAGGTCTGAACTCCTCAAGACCTTGCAAGAACATTGACCAGAGCATCACACTGCCTCTGCCAGCTTGCCTTCTTCCCATAGTGCATCCTGGTGCCATTTACTAGTTGTCTTTTCTTGAGGCACTTTTCATAGATACTAACCTCTACATGCCAGAAACACCCCACAAGACTTATGGTTTTGGAGACATCCTGTCCCAATTGTCAATCCATCTCATTTTGGCCCTTGTTAAAGCCTGACCCTAGACCAGGACGTAACACACTCCCGTCCTTATGCGTGTCATTTTATCCTGTTTCTGACACATTCACTTTGAGATCTAACTGTTCACATATATTCCACCCCTTGACAGATGCCAATGTAATGTGACAATGTAGTGTGATAATGAATCATATTCACTTGGATTTATTGTCAAATATGATTAGTGTATATGGGGAAGAAAATTATTCTGATTTATTGGGATGAAGAGTTTTGACCATAAGGTGGCACTGTAGCCTGCATTTGCGTACTTGGCCTCTTGGCTGATTCTCTGACTAATCCCCTTTTTAACTCGGTCCCCACTAGGCAAAATTAGTTATGGCTTATCATTGACAGAATGTTAATATGAATATACAGAATATGCTTAAGTATTAGGATTCATACATATACACTGTATATATACTGTATATATCAGACCCAAGATGGCTTCAAAACTAACTCAGTAAATCATCCTACAGGATCAGTAAATTAAGAAATGTACAATACAGTATTCTTGTTTTCAAATGTTTTGTGAAGTCAGAGGAAGTCAGTTTGAGCATTTGCTGTATTTTGTATTTTGAAAAAACTAAAAAAATTGGCCTGTAGATCCAGACTTTTGAGCCACCCTAAGAGTTCCCTCCAAAAGTATTGGAATGACAACGCCAGTGATAAACTGGTCAATACACTGATGGCTAAAAAGCTGATTATTTTGCAACAAATTGCATTAAATGGATGGTAGGTAATCCTGGTTTAAAACTCACAGGTGCTGGCAGGATTATATTTCATAATGCGCACAAGCATCGCCTTTATTACATAACTTTAATGTTTAGGTGCAATATGATTACTCAGCAAGTAAGTGAATGAGCAAGAGCAAAAGAAACTGATTAGGTTTCTTTTTTTTTTTTTTTAAAGATACAACAGCCCAATAAAACCCTGATAACCCTACCACATGCACTTAAAGGCCAAACTCAGTGCTACTGTTGCTTTCAGCAGAACGTTCAGTGAGTATAAGAAGTCGCTTTCTATTTTTAAAAGGTTTTTAAAAATTTCCTCATTTCTAGGCTACTTACTGTATATGCCTGGCAACACACAAGAGAGGCAAAAAAAATAAATTAAAAAAAGCTTGAAATGTGCATCAACCAACAGATACTAGTGACGTAAAACTGACCAAAATTGTTTTAGAAATGTACACTCCTGGTGTCCCTGCGAAAGCTAATTGAGAAGCGAGTTTAATATATACCGTTGTCGATGGATCTTACTCAGCCATTAACATATTTGGTTAAAACTGGACAATTAATTGTTTATATCTGTAGGCTCTGGTACTTTCTGACAGATTTTTTTTTTATTTTTTACTTTTTTTCCCCCTTTTATTTCCTTTGAAACCTGGGTATGTTTGACAAACCTACATACTGAGGAGCATGTACTGTATAAGGAATGTACCACGGAAAGATAACTTCTGTACCATTTACTTCACTACACTAAGTTACATACTACAGTAAGTTTTTGGTCTTGTTTAAGGTCTTCATGAGAGCCAGTTTCATCATGGTGCTTGATGGATTTCAACGGTTCCAGCACTGACTGTATAAATAATAACTGCCTGTTGTTGTTGTTGTGCAGTACCTTTAAAAATGTGCATATTATTATTATTATTATTATTATTATTATTATTATTATTATTATTATTATATCATCTACATCTGTGCTGACTATATTTCTCTTGAATTAAAAAAAAATTCTTTTTAATTCAAGAGAAATATATCTCTTTATATATATACTGTATGTACTATTATTAATTAGAGTTTATATTTAAAGGAAATGAGCAAAAAACAAGCAAACAGCTCAGCTTTGCTTTATGGTTCGTGACCATCCATCCTCTCGATGACATTCTAGAAGTTTCCTGAGGTAAATTGCAGTGCTCTTTTATTTGTTTCCCAGAGCAGATATTGGTGAGGAGGTTAGAGGAAAAAAAAGGAAGTCTCGAGATTCAAAGAATCGGTTCCTGGGAGTCGGATTCGAAAGAGTCGTTTGGGTCACGACTCGGTCCTGATTGGTTTTGGAGGTAGGGTGAGGCTCGAGCTGGGGAGTGGAGCTGTGTGTCCTCTCTCTCAGGCGGAGTTACTCTTCTCCTCTCGTCTTATCTTACTCTGCGGAAACTTTGGAGAAAGACGACGTCCTGGTTCGGAATGTCAACATCGTTTCGGCGTCGATAAGCGACATGTGAAAGGCGCGTGAGAGAGAGAGAGAGTTGAAATGTTCCCCAGAGTCGACTCTCACTCTGGATCTCCTTTAGCAGAGAAGCTCCATGTGGAGTCCGCGCGCGTGGTGAGTGTCCGAGTTTAGCACGTGAAAAAGTTGACTAACTCTATGCAGTGTTTCACAGCGGGGTGTAAAACTGCATTACTGATACTATATCGGCTTAACTGCATGATGTATTTAATGTTCACACACACACACACACACACACACACACGCACACACACACATCCATCTGTTTAAACTCTCAAGTTAAGAGTTAACTTTAGATACAAAACGTTTCTTATGTAACACATGCCCACTGTCGGTCAGAAAGGTTTAATGCATTGTCTGCAAAGGCACATCTCTACAAATTACTCAAAATGCATGCACGTTTATATTAATGCATTATTGCTTTATCGTTTCTATAGCAACAACGTATTCGCATGGCGCACGAGCTCCATAAAATAAAGCTTAAACAGCATGTGGGTGTGTAACAGTATAACTGTAACAAAATATGAAGTTACAGATGTACAGAAAGTGAGGAGTAACACAGGATAAATTTTTAAAAAGTTTAATCGTAACTAGGTAACAATACACGGTTGTGTTTTTTTTGTTTTGTTATAAATGCAAAGGAAAGGAGTCTCCAGTGTCAGTGCTTTGTAAATCTTTACAAACATTATTATTATTATTATTAGCTAAAAGAGAGCAACTTTGCAATGAAATTTAGACATTTCAAATATTAACATTTTAAAGATTGTATGTTTTTTTTTTTGGACTTCTGCGCAATGCAGAATTCTTTGTATTAAAAAAAGTGTTTGTTTTTAAAGGGGGGGGAGGGGGACACATTTCGAGCTCATCGAGCTGAACAGCTTTCACATTGCATGTCATGGACTCAACAGGAAGTCATTTTGTGTCATTGTGTCATGTTTTGTCACAGCAGTTATTTTGTGTCATTTGCCAAGTGTCATTGTCAAGTGCACCCGAAGGAATTTTATATACTCTTCCTATGGAATTTATACGGTTGTCACCAAACCCAGTCTATGTGATATAAAAACATTGCGGATGCAAAATTGCAGAGAGAATTAAAACATTTCCAACGGGTCAGCTGTGACGATGCCTCGAACATGTGGCAAAAAGTGGTTAATAACTTTCTGTGGGACATCATATTGAGTGACATCACATTGAGTGACATCATAGTGTGATGGGTGTTTTTTTTTTCCCCAGCATCTGGGGCTTTTTGAAGCCCCCCCTTTTCCTAAAATTATGTTATAATGTTATTGGAATACCTTTAAATGCATATGACAACTGTGCCCGCTGTCTTTCTGGTTTTCCCGGGTAGTGATAGGTGCAGGGTGCTTGGGCCCGCTTATCGTTGCTTGCAAATAATATTTTTGGCTGTTTGTTATACAGTAAATGCATTAATGGAAGGAGTCTCTAAGGTCAGTGTGTCAAGTGCTTTGTAAATCTTCTGTAGGAGTGTTTGTTTTATAGCTTCTTGATAACATGACTTTGTAATCTATTATTATTATTATTGTTATTATTATTTTATTATTAGCATAAAGAGAGCAACTGCAATAAAATAAACATTTAAAATATTTTAACAACATACAAAGATTCTTTCTTAAGTCTCGACTTTAAATTTTTTTATTTTTATATTTTTTTGCCACTCAAAACATTGCATTTTTTAAAAGTGAATCTAAATAAATAAATAAATGGTGTGTATATATGTATATATATATATATATATATATATATATACATACATTTCTAATTTTCTTTTTTTGCCGCTCAAAAAACATTTTAGATGCGAGTTTGATTGCGTTCACCTTTATTTGGCGTAAAGATTTTTTATAACGTCAAATTCATCTTTCATTCAGGGCACATTTAAAGAGTTTTTGCCAACTTCTGTGTCAGTTTTAAGCTCAGTTAAGCCGATATAAAGATGGCTCTTCTTAACTTTACCGGATTAGCTTTTTGCTAATCAGCGTGATCAGTATATTTCCCCTGACAGGGTACTGTGACTTGTGAGCCGGTCTGGATCATCTGCTTGCTTGTACAGTAGGTCAGTCCTAAACATTACAGTGAAGCTACAGTAACTATAGCGATGTGGAACAACTGGTGCTGGGAATGAAAAGTGAGTGGGGTTAGAAAAAGTTGAACAGAGTCAGAGTAAAGTATTTTCAAGTAAAGTATGTCTACTCGTGACATCTTGGCGACATTCCTGGCAAGTTATTTCCCGTCATACAAGACTACCGCTCCTGAATCATTGACCGTAAACAAAATGACAAGATGACATTTCAAACAAAGCTTTGACATGTTGTGAATAACATGTAGCTCAAAGTCTCACCATACTGAGTGTTGCATGTACATTATAATGGATGAAATAGATTATAATATGTTATATTAACAACGCTCCTGAAAAAGTTGTTGAGGTGTTTTTTTAGTACAGGTTAAATAAAATACCACCCCGTTTTCCCACTTTGCGACTCATTCAGATGCACAAAAATATCCTTTCTTTCTTTTATTTATTTATTTATAACATGAAAACAAATCCGTATATGAAACAGTGTGTTTTATTTTCACTGAGCTGAGTAAAAGATTTTGTGTTTTGTATCTGGTTGTAGATTGATGATCAATCACAATAACATGGGTATGAGTGCTGCAAGATGGACTATCACTCCGGTTTAAACACCTGGTTTGAGAAAACCCATAAGAAATCTTTACCATGATATAGGTACCAAGGTAGTCTGAGGGTACCTGGACCATGGTACGTAATACCATGGTATTTTTGACAGTATTATGTAGGGATGGGAATCACCAGGGATCAGCCAATGTAAACCTTTTTGTTTTGCTCCTATTAACAGGATGCTGTGCTGCCAGGAAGTGTGTGAACAGTTTAGAGTGGACCACCTGTAGGGTTATAGAGGAACTGCAACATATTACCACCTCAAATGCAAACAAACAAGTATTAAAATATTATTTAAAAAAGTTACATGATACCAAAATTGCCACGCAATGAATAATGATGCATAACAAATTATGTTTTTCCTCTGCTGAACTTGGTAGCCACTGTGGTACCTGATGGGTATCATGTTATTCACCACTGTACGTACCACAGGACTACCACAAGACCCACAGTATAAAAAAAAACTGTTCATGCGAAAAGCTACAAACTACAGAATGTTTTAAACAAAAGCAGAAGGTCAGAGATAATTTCCTGCCGTCTGTGTATATATAGGTGTCTATATAGACCTGGTTAAACTGTGGAACAAATCTGATGAGAGCAGTTTGACTTTAAATACAGAGAGAGAGAGAGAGAGAGAAACACCTGGAGAGGAAATAACCAGACGTTCGCTGCCAGCGTCTGATCTGGTTCCTCCCGTTCTGCCGATTCTCAGACACCAGTTTTAAAGAAGATCAGCAAAGGATCTGGTTGGGCGTCTTGCAAATCTTATTTGTTCAGGAAAGGAGCTTATTCGACGGATTCATGTGGTTTTTGTGGCTAAGGCTCTTAATCTCCAAAAGGAAGAGAGCATGCACCGAGGATTGAGGAAAACGTTTATCTAGGGGACACTGAGACAGCCGTTTGCTCTCGCCCAGCAGCAAAATGGTGAAGTCGCTACAACAACAACAAAGCGTGCGCGAAAAAAAACAGTCGCCACCAGCAGGCCTTTTGCACACACTCAATCAGCAACCAGCATGGGAGGGAAAAACTGAAAAGTGGCCATTTTGGAAGAAAAAAAGAAACTTGGCCTGCAGATGTGTGGGGAGGTGAAGGGTGTCGACTGAGCCGGTGCCAGATAGAGAGGATTGAGAGCCTACAGGTGCTTATTTCTAAAGTTTTAACGTGTGAGAATGACTCCATTCTGTTGAAAAAAAAAAAAATCAAAGCTACAGTGAAATAAAAAAAAAAAAGAGTAACTATTGCGATGCAGCTCAACACACACTTTTCATAAAGAGAACAAAACACAAAGCT
This sequence comes from Clarias batrachus, assembly GCA_003987875.1. Taxonomy (NCBI): domain Eukaryota; kingdom Metazoa; phylum Chordata; class Actinopteri; order Siluriformes; family Clariidae; genus Clarias; species Clarias batrachus. The sequence goes on from QMIH01000131.1 coordinate 280,224, forward strand.
TTTCCTGTAACTGCACGTGTCACCTTTCCCATTCAGTAATTTTTTTTTTTTTATGTATTAATTGACGGTTTTGAGCGATCTCTAATTATATTTCCGTGTCGTCCATGAAACCAGTTACCTTCCTGTTTTTGCATTAGATAAACAGTCATCATCCCTTCACCATCTCATTTCTCTTTTTCTTTTTCTCCACCTCAAAACCTTGTTTCTGATTTGATTTGTATTGCAATTTTTCTATTTATCACGATTTTTTAATGTCCTGATTTCATAAGAAACATTTTTTTTTTACTTTTTTCAGATTTTGTTAGACTTCTAAACAAACTTGGCAAATAATTCACTCCTACCACTCAGGATGCTGTGTTCTGTGCATAGTTTAGAGCGCACCACCTGCAGGATTATTGAGGAACAGCAACATTTTACCGCTTCAAATGCAAACATACAGTCTAAAAACTAACAATACGTAACACAATCAGTTTTTATTCCTCCTTTATAGTTATTATTATCTGACTTTTCACTTTTTGCGAGCCTCTGCGTGTGAGCGGTTACTATGGAAACGGCAACATGATCAAGTGTGTACTTTAATATCAAGCTGCGATTTTTCTTGCTAATCATTTGAATGACTTTCAGTGCTGCTTTTGTAGAAAACAAACCTGTGCCTCCTGACCGATCAGAATCGAGATCAGGAGCTGTTCATGTATAATGTGAATTAGAAGCTGGCTAGCAAAACATTTACATAGCTAGCAAGCTGGCACGTTCATGAATAATTCAGTTTTTTAGTTAAAAAAGTAGCTAATGTGTTTCCCTTAAGATTAGACCTCGCGCGACCGGAACGAATCTTAAATCGGATTATAGTGTAAATTGTACTATTAGCATTCTTGTAGGTGTGATTGTTTTTTTTTTTCTTTTCTTTTTAGATACATTATGAAGAACCGTATGAATTACAATCCACAGACTGTGGCAAGTGTGACTGCTATCAGTCAGTGAACTCTGCCCGAGTAATTTATGACACCGGTCTGGATAACTGATCCGGAAAGACAGCGTGTAATGTTTTGCCAGAGGCTGTGATAAATTAGACTTGGTGCAAGAGGATAATTAAACAGGACTGTCAGCACATGACATATAATTAGTCAAATGATTGTCTGGGTTATATAATAATATTTCCACTGGCTATTATTACAAGGATAGATTAGATGAACTACAGCCTGAGTGACATATGACCGAATTTACAGCAAGGATAAACTTTAGCCTGATTATGTCATGGACATTTATTTATTTGTTTGTTTGTTTGTTTGTTTGTTTGTTTGTTTGTTTTCCTGAGATTTGATAAAAGCTGACGATGCAACACACTACATGACTTTAGGATTCCAAATCGTGCCGAATCTTTTATTATATTTCTAACAATTATAATTATTATTAAATACAAAGTGAAACCTGAAAAAATATATATATATAATTTTATAAATGATATAAATACTTCTTCTTAATTTTTTTCTTGTCTTGAAAGTTTGGTCTTCATCTCACAAGAGTTGTAACGAGACTTTATACATTCAGTTAGAGTAAATCTACATGTATGAGCCAGTCGTTTAGTGTAAACTTTTCAGAATATTTTAGTACGGTGAAAGTCGTGTAGTGTGTCCTCAGCATGTGATACTGAATCTCATTGAGACCTTCAAACAACTCCATGTCAGTTATACATTTTAGTCAATTCTTTTTCTTTCTTAGAGAAGGTTTAATTTCTCTTATTAAGTATTCAAACAATTAAAATTTGAATTTAATTTCTATATGCTTCTATGCTTCTTCTGACGTACAGCATAAGACAAGACATCCTGGTCATAATCATGCTGTACGTCAGGAAGGTCAAACCAGACGTAAACAGCTAGGGCTGTGATGTCATTTACACTATGTCACCCTGGGCTTGCTCATCTCATTATTATCTAGGCACATTTTTCTCACTCATACACACTTTTCTTTTCATTTTGTGAAGCTGCTTTGAGACCATGTGCATTGTTAAAAGCGCTATATAAATAAAATAAAATTGATTTAAATTAAATACAACCCCCAAGTGACGCTCCAGACACGTCACTGAACACTCCTCAGTTCCACTTTCACCTAACGTAACCTGCATTCCAGTAACGGCAACATGCAGAATAATACCGTCTCGCTTGTAAAGCAACGAAAGTTTGCACACTTCTACTTCTACAAGCCATGTGACAGTAAAGCTCACATGGTTAAAGATAAATAAATTCTTCATTAATAAACACGGATTATTACCTCACACTAACTTCACGTCCGTCTAAAGTACGAGTTTGTTTGGGTGATCTAAAACGCAGCACTTAGCAAACAGGTTTGTTCGAACACGGATGACGACATCACGCTGCGTAGAAAGCAGGTGGAGAAGATGGCACACCCTGACAGGTGTGGACTTTAAATATTGGAGATGTGTAAAGGATTTGAGTAGTCAAATACTGTTAGTTTTCTTAAATAGGAGATGCTTACTTTAGAACTTTCAGAACTTTTCAGTGTTGCCTTACAGGATTTTACAGCTGCTGGTTAAAATAGTAAGTAATAAAATATACACACATGCAATACATACAAATGTAGTTTTTTTATAACTGTTCATTAATATAGCTCACATTACTCATTTTTTGGGATTCTGACACTAGAATTTGTAATTTTCAACTTCATCTGAGAAAACGGTGTTTTATATGATTAAATTGATTACTTATTGGGAACATCAATCAATAAAGTATTGCAGATTCCTGATTTTTTTTTTAAATGACATCATACATTTTTCTCTTTACCTCGAGAAGATATGATTTGCAGATATACTTTCTGACCAACCAGATTGAAGAGTCCTGATGTACATTTATATTTAGGCATTTGGCAGATGCTGTTATCATAAGTGAGTTACCATCATTGGATAGATCCTTACACTAGTTACTAGGTTACTACCTATAATTACCATCAGTCGAACACTTTTAGGAAGTACTACATGATGTAAACAGTTTTAGGTTTGGAATTTTGTGGTGCTGAGTACAGCTTTCTTGTAGTGATTTCTTGGTAGATTTTTAGTTCTTTAGTATTAGATTATAGCGTTCAGAGCATAAACATTTCTAACTCGTCAGTCTGCCATTGACAGTTCTTTAAAACGAGTGAAATGCCTGTGATTTACAAGTCTTGGCTTAACTTTTATAGCATATGTCACGATAGCCTGTTCGAGCTTGTCATGGTCGTTAAAAGGAGACGTTTTATTACTATCTGATAAGATCAGAAGACGCTATGTACAGTATTTCACATTCACTATTGCTTTATTCGTGTACATTTGTGCTGACTGAATTACCCCCCCCCGCCCGCCCCAACCCAAAAACATCATGTTCAGAAAGGTTCTATTCCTATTATATAACAGAAACGCGTTGTTACGTGTAATGTGTTATAAATGATAAATGTGTAGTTATATTTGATGCTATGACACATTCCCAGAACAAATTAGTTCCTGTTATCACGTATGTTATACAGTAGCAGCTATCAATAGTATATGCCCCTTCTTCTTAGATATAGCAATAAGGTAAAGAAATCCTGTTTATCACATCAACAAGAACCTGCCAAGTGAAATATTGTCTGTTCTTGCTCACAGATTTGTCTTTGACTGTTACAAAACACTGGCACTGGAGACTCTCCCCAAAAATAAAATGTTATATAACCATCTACTTAATGAAATTTGAGTTGTTACTGTAGAAAAATGTACTTTTAGGTTCGGTGTATTAGTATAAATGATGAGAGACTTTAAGTAACAAAAAACTGCTGTTGGATAGAATTTGAGAGCATTTTCAATATTATTTATTGAAACAAATATCAGTTTGTGTGTTTAAACTTCAGGAATATACAACCACATCAGCTTTGTATGTTAAAAATGTTAGAATTTCTTACGAGATTCAAGATTTACAAGTTTCATCTTGTTTTTACTTTTGTTTTTAAAGATTTCTCTTTAAATAATTAAAGAAATATTGTCTATTTCTTTCATTTATCTTTCATTTATTTGTATTTTTTTAATTATATACCTCCAAAGCATTATTCGTTTTATCATTTTGTTCATATAAACCACTAATAGATGAAGCGTCATAACATGGGTTACATTAGACAGCAAGTTAACACTCAATTCTCAAAGTCAAACTGTAAGGATCTGAGGGCTGCCAAATTGTAATGAATAGACATCTTGATCAGAGCATCCCCAAACCTTGGGGTGTTCCCTGTATGCGGTGGTTAGTACCTACCAAAAATGGTCCAAGAAAGGACCACTAGTGAACCAATGACTTATGACCTATACTGTAGTATTGTAGGTCCCATAAAAGAGATCAGCAGCACAAACTGTTGAAAAAGTAAATCCTGAAGAAAAAGGTGTCAGAACACACAGTGCATGCATGGCAGCATGGTGTCTATGGGGCTGCATAGCTGCGGACCAGTCCGATTCCTCTCACTGAAAACATGTACCAGTGGTACATGAGTATCAGAACTAGACCACTGAGCAGTGGAAGAATGTGGCCTGGTCTAATGAATTTGTACCATGCGATAATTGTTCAGGTAGTTTCTGGGGAACCCGACAAAGTGTTTAAGACGTCGACTTGGCCTCCAACTTCCGCAGATCTTAATCCAGTCAAGCCTCTGCGGGATGCATTGGATAAAAAAACGTCTATGGAGGCCCCCACCTTGCAACATAGAGGATGTTGAGGTATCTGCTGCTAAAATCTGGTGCCAGAAACCACAGCACACTTTCAGAGGTCCTGTGGGAACTTGTCATGTTGGGACAGGAGCTGGTTTGTGTATGCGTGGGAATATGATGCTTGGTACTTTACAAACTGGTTTCATGAAGTATTGGAAGCAAGAAAATGTAAAAAGGCAGTAGATCATAATAATTTATCTAAGTTGTCACAAATGCAAAGAAATAGAACTGAAGTCAGTATAATATATGCACAATTAATTCTCGCTGTCCGCTTTAAGCGACGACTAAAAGACCTGTTTGTTAGGAATTTGATATTTGGGTTAATTCCCCTATCACGGTGTGTACAAAAAACCTCTAAAAGAACAGCCAGAAAGTGTAGCTTGCGCCATTATCCTGTGCTGATTATCATCAGTTTTATGTGCTTTCTTTACAGACCATCATGATGGCCTTCTTGTGCCTCGGCCTGTCCTCTCTGCTCACCCTGGTCACGGCAGGAGGGGTGAAGAACTGCCACCCGAAGTGCCGCTGCGAGGTGGAGAACTACGGCCTGTTTGACAGCTTCAGCATCACCAACGTGGACTGCAGTGGGCTTGGCCCGGGCACCACTCCCATCCCCATTCCTCTAGACACCTCGCACTTGGACCTGTCCCACAACTCCATCAGCTCCATCACCGACTCCATGCTGTCAGGACCGGGATACACGACTTTGGTCAGCTTGGATCTCAGCAATAACCTGATATCACGAGTGAGCGCCAAAGCCTTTAACAAACTACGCTACCTGGAGACCCTGGATCTCAGCCAGAACGTCCTGGAGAACCTCAGCGATGGATGTTTCTCTGGTCTCCGTTTAGCTGAGGTGGATCTGAGCGACAACAGATTTCGCAAGTTTGAACTAACCGTCTTTACCACACGAGGTCAAGAAACCCCCATCAACGTAGATCTTTCAAACAACCTTCTCGGCACGGTTTCAAGAAACCCTCACCTCCATGCGCCGTACATCAAGAGCCTGACGCTGGCAGGTAATCAGCTCAGGACGGTGCCCAGACTTGCAGGAATTCCCTTGCAGTATTTAAGCCTGGATGGAAATCTTTTCCAAAGCATTGACGAAGGAGCCTTCGAGGAGCTGACAGATCTCATCTATCTCTCTCTCAGCGGCCTCGCCGAGCTGTCGGTCATCCATCCGAACAGCTTCAGGGGCCTGAGGAATCTCCAAGTCCTGGACCTTTCAAACAACTTTCAGCTCAAGACTTTGAGTCCGGATGTATTTAACGGACTGGGCGCTTTACAGGAGCTCAATCTGTCCAAATCGGTGGCCACACCGTTACCCGTGACCATCTTTAACCACATGCCAAGTATTAAAAGTGCAACTCTGGGGCCAAATATGCATTGCTGGAAAACGCACAAGCAAGGACAGTTTCACAGGCAGATAGGACAGGCGGAAGCGAACGACATTTTGACTTGTGATGTTCCAGGGATCATACTGTAAAAAAAAAAAATTAAAAGAGAAAGAGACACTTTAAAATATTTTGTATTTTTATTCTTTAGTGCCTTATTTTTCTTACATTTTTACTCTTTGACTTGTTGTTTGGAAATCGTTTATTAATTTGTAAAACGTCTTCACAGACCAAACCGAATGACATGTTTTCGCCGGATTTACATATTTTCCAGTAACTCTGATTTACTCGTGAATATGTTGATAAATAACAGTTATATTGTACGTTATAGATTATTTATGTTTAGCCACACCCACAAAACTAAAAAAAAAAAGTTTTCAAAGATCACTACATAAATTCAGGTGAGATGAAAGCATCCAATAATGCAGCTCGTCCACTGTGGAGCGTCAGCTACAATCGCGCACACTGCTACTTCCTGTTTAGCATTACTTGTGTCCTGATTTAATGGCTATAGGGGTCATTTATAGTGACACTAATGCAAACGTTTTCACTAAGTTGGTGTGCATGACTGAAATAAATAAAGTTATTTGAACTTCTTCGGGTTAATCAGTATCTAAAAATGTAGCATCAAAGCCGATCAGTTGAGGTTCACATTAGTCAGTCTCGTTGACATACTGTAAACTACATTTTCACATTCCTTGTTTTCGTTTAATTTCGAACAGTAATTTCAAAACTAATGTATTCTGCACTTTACACAGAACTTGCTTTTCTGGTCATTTTACATTCCTTTAATCCAGACATTTACCTGCTTGCTTTTTTTTTTTATACTCTATTTGTATATATATATATATTTTAGAGGGTGTTATTTTTCATACATTCCATGCTAATCAAATGTCAGACACTCTGCATGTGCCTGAGGCATCTTTGAGAACCACTTTATTACGTTTCAACCAAAGTGAATGAAATGTCATTGCCTTAATGCCACATGTATCTCAGTATTCCTCTCACTGTCCTATGCCGAGGGGGAAAAAAAGGAAAAAGAAGGGCTTATGGTACTCTGACGGCATATTTTAAGTATTTGCACATGTTTCGGGCTTGAAGACGAGTAACAACTGGGGTCCTTCTCTGAATAAAACCCGACTCAGAAGCTGATGAAGCAGCCAATGAACAGATTGATGGAGTAATTTCAGACACCCGGGCCGTTTCTAAGGTCACTACTTGTTTTCTTTTGTTTTGTTTTGTTTTTTTAATCAAATGTTTAATTGAAAAAGAAAAAAATTGCACTTTATCACCATACAGAGATGCCATTTGTAATTGTGGATGTTGAACAGAATTGTACATTTGTACCAAACTGTGTACATCTTATGGCTGAATAAACTTTTTTTAATAAAACATGTAGTCACTTTCTTTAATGTCTCGTTTTACATAATCACATCATACACATTAATTTCTTTTATAACTTTTTTTTTTTGAAATCCCACATTAATATATAACAGAATGATCATTTTTACAGTAGGTCTAGAACTTGCAGGGATAAGGCTGGTTCTTGCCATAGTATTTGGTTTATTGTTAAATTTTTAATAGGTAATAGTAATAGGTTTTATACAATATTATTTCATGATGTGAACGGCTCTAATCTGAGGTTCGGAGGTTTGTTAATTGGTGATTTCTGAGGCTGGTGACTGTATAAATGAACAACTTCTCTGTAGCAGAGGTAACGCTTTGTTCTTGCTTTCCTGCGAAGGTCTTCATGAGAGACAGTTTCATCATGGTGACTGATGGGTTTTGCAAATTTGCACTTGACACAAGACTTCTTGCACAAAATGTTCCAGAACAGCTGACCTTCGTGTCTAAAAGGAACAACTGACTTGTTTTTGTTATTACTTATTTACCCAATGCAGTGTGTTATTTCATAGTTTTATAATCTCTTAAAAGTAAAAGTAGCCTTAAAAGTATTGTTCTAGAACGTAGAAAATTTGTGTCAAACTTGGTGTCTGGTACTGTGCATGTGCGTAGCATTTCTACAAAACAGACGATAATCAATCCATAAATAAGGTTGAAGGCTTTATTTACTTTTGTGCAATAGACATTTGATTATTGAAAACATGGCCATCCAGCAACTCAATTTAGAGATACAGTACAGACTACGCAAAAGTATTGACACCCCCCCCCCTTGTTTCTTCAGATTTTGCTTCCAAAGAGCCAGACTTTCTTGCACTTTTAATGTAGTCTAGAGGAATAGTTCTCCAGGTTTCCTGAAGGCCTCTCAGATTCATTTCATTTCCAGTCCCTGTACCTGAGCAGTGTCAGAGGAAGAATCATCCAGACACTAAAAATCAATCAATCAATCTAACTTAAGGCATGACCCAGTGAGGAACAGGTGCAGATGATGGCAGATGATCAGGCTGGTGATTAGTATACTGCTGATGCTGAGTGGTTGGAACAGACGAGAGGGGAAATTAAGTTAATTTTTGAATCGTATTTTAAGTAAACATTTGTTCACATTTCTTTAGTTTAATCTCCAGATTTGAATCTCATTTAAATTGACCTTTGCACAGTACTGTACCATACAGTACAGTTTTACAATGTGTTAAAAGTAAGAAGGTACTTTGAATAATACTTTGAATAAGATAGACTTTTTCTCGCTCTTTGCATGAGGAACAAGCATTCCACATGTATTTCTGATTGACATAATCAACTTCATAACCCAACTTTGCTTCTCCAAATCCTAATAGCATTAAAAAATTATAATCATTGACAAGCTGTTTTGATGGAAGCTGGATAAAAGATTACGAGATGCAGTTATTGGCAAATAATCAACTTCCATGTGTCAACAGGCTGCTCCACTTCTGGATGGGTTACACCACACCACCCTCACATTATTGTCCCATAACAGCGTAACCCTTGACATACAGCATTTTTTTAAACGTGATTTCATAATGAATGATATTTACAGTTTTGATATTCAGCTTTGAAGCTTATTCGCACTGAACACGCCTGTGTGAAACATGCATCGAACGTGTTTCTCTCTGTAGCTTTTGTGTATTAGAGACACACAAGAGGACGGAATGACGTGTAAACACAGACGGAGTAAAGAGACACTGTGAGACGCTCGTCTTTGCCAAAGCGAAACAGTCAACAAACTTCTCATGGAAAAGGGCTAAAACGGCTGCCCACGTGCTCCAGATGACTTCAGTCTGGAAGGCTGAGATCAGCTCTGCATTGTGGCCGTTTCTCACACACTGAGGGCATTCACGTCTCGTCTTAGCTGCGTTGAATTAATGCCAACATTCAGCTCTTTGAAATTCTAGCAAGCTTTAAGTGGCACGGACACGTCCTCACGGACACGGGCCTCTAAAAAACAGGCAAAAGGCCACCGTTGCTGTTTTAACCAGAAAAATAAAGAAGCAAAGTCCGACAAATAGACAGATATGATGCAAAAATGACCAGAGTTTCAGACTGCTCGAGTTAATCATTCATATAAAGTCATTAAAAGATACACAGGTGTGTGTGTGTGTGTGTTTTTAAGTCTTCTGTGCTCAGTCATCGTGCATCATCACTGTTGTGTGCAATAGAACAAACGAGTGATACCAGAAATCATATTAACCTGTGGCACACACTCCAGGTTTTTTTTTTTTGTTTGWTTTTGTTTTTTTAAACCAGTGGGGCTTTATTTACTTTTTTTTTCATTTGCTTTACTTGGGTTTTTATTTGTTTATTTATCTTGTGTTTAATGTTTTGCATTTTTCTTGTTTTTGCATCATTTTGGTTTTTTGACTACTTTTGTAGTACATTTTGTAGTACATATTTAATTTTATTTTTGATTTTTATTTTAAATGCATTTGACTTTTTTTTCTTTTCTTTTTTTACCATTTTACTTTTGCATAACTTTTTTAACTTTGTAAACTCAACTGTTTGCTTATGGTTTTATTTTACTTTTATTCTTAACATCTACTTTTGTTATACCCATCTAATGTTATTTTGGTTGAACTTTTTTTTACTTTAAATAGTTGTTTTTGTATTTTTTTCCCCATTTTCTTTAGTATTTTACTTTGCACTTGTGTTTACCTTTTTTATTTGAATTTTGTTACCAACATTTCTACTTGACAATTTTGTAACATTTTTGGTATTTTATTCTTTTTTTTACTTTTAACATTTACTTTTTGTTGACCTGTTTAATAAAAAAAGATTTTATTTTGCATTACATTTTGCATTTTTGTTTTCATTTATTGATTTTTTATTTACTTTTTTTCTAATTTACTTTGCACTTTATTTTTTTATGTCAATTTTATGAAGTTTTTCAGTTTTTTTTTTTTGTGCTAACATTTTTTGTGGACCTTTTTTGATTTTCTATTGTTTAACTTTGTTAGTCAGGTTGCAGACATGGACCTTGTTTATTAAGATGAATGTAGAGCGTTTATTAAATCATCATTAGTAACTAAATGTTCAGGGTCTCAGTCAACTAAAATAAAAAAGCAAATACTGTACCATGTTTGTAAGAAAATATTGAAGAGGATAGAAAAAACTTTGGGCTGGACTGATGTAGCTGAGGACGAGTAACTGTCATTATTGCACTAAATTTCTGTATCTAGATTTGGATTTAATCCTAGTCACGGCCCTCAGTCGCTTCACAGCCCTTAATCAAATACTTCGTATGATTAGCACTAAATAAGCCATTACGCAGTCCAGCTAGCAGGTGATGTAACGTAATTACACTGTAAACGTTTTCAGTACTTTCTTAACATCGTTCCAGTCAGACATTTGCGAAAATAAAACACATATGGACAAGTAGCTGCATTACGGCCGGTCACTTGATGTTCGTTGACTGTATTCAGATTATTTACATAGAAAAGAAGGTTGCATAAGTTCAAAAGTACCTTTCGAGTCACGCCATATTGACTTTCACCTTGTTTTTCTTACCAAAAAAAGTACTGTTAAAGGTGAAAGGGTGGACTCATGAAATTTGTCATGAAAAATGTCAACAGCATTTTCTAGATAATTTAATCATCAATGAGATAATATTGCAGTCTTATCAGATCATGGAGAGAAATCTAATAAGCGCATGAGATAAGATACGCCTGCAATTTGCAAAAAATCATTGGCAATATTTATACTGTACTTGTGTATTTTCACGGGACATACCGTACAGTAGAAACATGCATTCAGAGAACGAGTGCTCTTTACATGAATCGGCTTGTCTGACAGGATTTCTGAACCTAAAGTTTTCACCCGGCAAACTGAAGGAAATAAGCCTGGTATGTGGTTTCCCGCATGTTTTAGCAGAGGTCAAGAGAGTTCGTTAACACTCGACTTTGTCAGTCTGAACATTTCCAGCGCCGTTTGCCAAACAGGCCGCTGTTCACATGGTTTTTATCCAACTCGAACCTACAATTACATCTCCATACTCAATGGAGAATAGGTTCTTAGAAAACAAAAGCACGTGCAAAGCTTAATCTGAAAAGGAAATAAAGAAAGAAAGCATGTGTAATGGTCTGTAATGTCTAAGTGCAGCAAAAAGCAACAAGAGTGGCAGATCAAGGTTCGGAGCATCAATCAAATACGAAGCTTCATACATCACTCTGCATCACTGTGAAAAATCAGTCCTTCCCGGATGAGATTACAAAACCAGTTTGGTGTTAAAAGATGAAATAGAAAGCGTGTTTACCTTTTACATTTCCTGCACTACTCTTCTAAATGCTCTCTCACGTCCCACTGAACCCACAAACCTTGCGTGGAACTTTTACTAGAGAATTCCTAATTATGGAAGAGTAAAGAAGACGTGTACTCCATTGGACGTCACGGTGTCTTAGCTGTTAGCACGGTCGCCTTGTCCCTCCAGGCTCCGGGTTGGATTCCCATCTCTGTGTGCATGGAGTTTGCATGTTCTCCCCGTGCTTGGTGGGTTTCCTCCGGATACTCTGGTTTCCTCCCACAGTCCAAAAGGCATGCTGATTAGTCTACATCCGAAATTGGCTGTAGTGTTTGTATGTGTGTGTGTATCCTGCAATGCATTGCCACCCTGTCCAGGGTGTACCCCGTCTTGTGCTCTAAGTCTCCTGGGATAGGATATCTCCCAGGATAAAGTGGTGTAGACGATAAGCGACAGAGTGAGTGTATTCATTGCTATAGTTTGCTACGGGTTCGATTCCCGCCTCTGTATGCATGGGGTTTGCATTTTCTCCCCGTGCTTGGTGGGTTTCCTCCCACAGTCCAAAGACATGTAGGTTAGGTTAATTGCCATTCCCAAAATTGGCCGTAGTGTGTGAATGAGTGAGTGTATGTGTGTGTGTCTGTGCCATGCGATGGATCGCCACCCTCTCCAGGGTGTACCCTGCCTTGTGCCCTAAGTCTCCTGGGATAGGCCCCAGGCCCCCCATGACCCTGAATACAGGATTAAGCGGTACAGGCATCCCAGGCTTGATCAATCGAATGAGTATCCATGGAGCCATGTGCACAGTGGGCTTTGGTGCACTGGGTGTTACGATGATATTCTCTCACGCTCAGCATTGACTATCGGGACAAGAGGGGCTCGCCTTTGGTCCACATGGGCATGGTTGGGTACCCGTGATCCTGTCACCAGTTTGATAGTGTATAGTTAGTAAATAATGTTTAGTTCACCTGGTGGTGGTATTGATGTATAAAATTGGTATAAAACTTGTTGCATAAAATCTATGACTTTATTTTTGTATCAGATTATCACTTCTTAACAGCAGCACAAAAGATAAATGTAACACTTTCAACAAACCCATTTCTGTCATCGCGTTGACATTTTCATCAAGTGTGCACTCAGTTCTGAGTTTGGTGCAACAGTCCCGTCACTGTGTTCCTTATCACCGAGCGTAACTCGCACGACATCAGCACAATAGAGCCCATCTCACCATGTCACAGCTTKTCCAACCCACACAGACATGAAGCACTTCCCTGATGAGCTTCAGTGCCAAAGCTCGCAAGACACAAAAAGTCAAACATGCCGTCAGAATCATGTCTGAATCATCTCTTTTTAACCCTTTCCATGGGCGTGGCCCACTTGGTGGGGGGGATCTTAAATTATCCATTGCACTCGTATGTTCCACTTGTTGCACATGACTGTTCATAGGCAGCACTGTTTGTCCGACAGGATGTGACTACAGTAGATATGATGTAATAAACAAACCTGCCCTAAACAAGATGTGATGAATGTTTGGAAACAAAGTGTGAAAACCATTTTTCATCCCCTGGTGCACGAATCTACTATTCGATCTGGAATACCTTTCGATTTTTTTCTTTCGGTGCAGTTTTTGTGCCACTTCTGAGGCACAATACCAGCCTAATCTGGCGAGAAGAATGCTTCCTTGTTTTCATTCTCAGGAAGGGTTGAAACAGTGCYCACTTAGCAACATGATCAGGGATCATACTGTGACCTCAGCCAAGCTTTCCAGAGTGCAGTATGTCCTGTGTTCAAGCTTAGATCGAACAAACTCACACTTGGATGCAATAATCCTGGCAAACAATGCTGTAGTGTATTCTCAATATCAAAATATTACTGTGCAAGTTCATCATCAGAAATGAAAAAAAAAACGTATAAATTATTGCCAGTATTTTTATAATGCTGAGTGCTTGAAAGAATGAGTGGAAAAGTTTGCACACCCTTACTTTAAAAACAAGACTTTTGTGTAAACATTTTTCTTTTTTTTATTATCCATCCATCTAGGAACCTCTGTAGTCCAACAAGTGGCCAACAGTGAACATTTGAGGCCAAAGGTGATCATTGTATTTATTCCCATTCGTACGAGCATGGTAGGACCTCTGGTCAACATTCACACACTACGGGCAATTTTGGGAATGCCAATTAGCCTAATCTGCAAGTCTTTGGACTCTGGAGAACCCAGAGGAAACCCACCAAGCATGGGGACAACATACAACATGCAAACTACATACACACAAACCCGACATGGGAATCGAACCCAGGACCTGGAGGTGCAAGGCGACATTGCTAACCAGTAAGCAACCGTACCACCATTTTTGACATCACAAGTAAAAAAACAACAAAAAAAAAACAACCACAACTGAATACAAAGGCAATTAAGATGAACGTTTGCCGTTTACCAGTTGGGAAAGTGATAAACATCCATACAATATATTCTTCATTCGTTTGCGCGAAGAGACATTTACATTCTAGAGGATGTCGGAAGGGGTGTAAACTTTTGCGCAGTTGTTAAACATAACTGCTGATCTAAAAAACAAAAAATTTAAATACTCTTAATTAGACTTTTTTTTTTCATTTTTGTTTGTAATTGAAAATATTTTATTGGTTAAAATACATTGGGGGTGTACAAACTTTTGTATTCAATTATATACATATAGAGTGAATGAAGTTGAAAAAGAGAAATAAGGGGGAAATGGTTATGCACTGTTACAATAGCACTCTTATGTCTAACGCTCAAAAAACAAACTAACTAACTACATACATACATCCATGCATGAGGGGCGTCGCAGTCAAACCGGAACTTGTGGTGAAATGAACGCATAAAACCAGTTGACATTTACAGTACATAAGCCTCCAAGCACAGTACAGAGACTCTTAGCTGCAGTGAAACATTTGAATGGTGCAAACATTTTAAAGAAGGTTGTACGTCTGTGAATTACGATTGGCTCAGAGCCCACTGCAGTCGTTCTGGTGAACCTTCAGAAAGTGGAACGCCCTCTTGAAAAACATCCTGATCTGATCACCAAAGACATTCTTTTTTTTTGTTTTGTTTTGTTTTTTACAGGACTATGCATGACTTTACACTGTGCACCAACACCACTCGCACATTACAGGAACTCGGCTGGGAGTTACTGCCACATCAGTAACATGCTGACCTCCTCATTTTCACAAGTTTGGGCCGTTAAAGGAGTTCCTGGGAGGCCAGCGTTACAGATGTGAAGCAGGCAGTCGGATCATGGAACTGCACTAGAGAGTTGAACTTTTCCTTAAAGTTTCCGTTAAAAGTCCCGGTTTGACTTGAACACCACTCATAAATGAATGAATCAATAGTCCATGTTTATGTTTGCGCATTAAACTACATATTCCTTTAAATACTATACTTTACTACTAATAATATATGTTGACTAAAAACATCACGAAACTTTGATGAATCATTTGAGTTAAATTTGCATCATTTTACAAAGCATGAAGTTCCAGTTCACAGAAATCTGCAGATGTTTGCAAAGCTCCTAAACTCTGCTTTTGCTTCAACAGTACGTCTTTAATTTATTTGTTTTTGGTTCCCTTGGGGAAATGAGACGTATCCTGAGATACGTGCGGCACTGACGTGCTCCACATCTGCTTCTCATCAAGTCTGACTGCAGGAAACAATGGGAAGGAAAGATCAGCTTTCCAGTCCCTCCCTCGCCGAGGTGCTGCCCAGAAAAACTCGAAGAATACTCTGCACACACACACACACACACACGCACACGCACACACACACACACACACACACACACACACACACACACACACACACTGTTGCTGTTCTGATTTTATTTCCCACATTATCGTATAGTAAATCGCCTCACTTTCAGAACGTCCTCGTGTACAGGCTTGTCAGAGCCGTTCAAAATTACAATCATAACCGTAAACTTTCTGGATCACTTTTGTCTTTCTTTTCACTGGGTGAAATGGCTTTTGATGCAACACCCTGCATCTGACGCACTTACAGCAAAGGCCCTTAATGACAAACACATGTTGAGCTGAATCATGTAGTTAAAGATCTACCGTACAAGCTGTGTCATGTTATTCGGCCTGTGCATGACACTTTATCAAAAGCTGACATTAAATACAGGCAGAGAGGCTGCTTTGCAGAAAATGATACAAGACATATGACAATTTCCTTCTGACTGTACACCAGAGGTTCCTCTAAACTGTCTCTCGCTGCAGTGGTTGAAGTTTGATTGTTGCAAAATAAGGAGTTTAAATCACTTTGTGGTCGAGTTTGTAGCAATCGCACACTGTCACGGCTTTTGTGCCTGAAAGTTCATTAGCACATTTATACACTCTTGCTTTTCTCTTTACTGTAGCTCTTACCCTTTTGTTAATAACAATGTAAAATAATTATACTATATATAGTTGATCACGTAGGATGCGTTGGCTTGCATTTTTATTTCTAGGTCTAATTTACATTTTTGGTAAAGCACATTCTGATTCATGATATTATATTCTTATTGAAGTATTATACTGAATTGCACCTGACTGATCCTGCTTTACCGATTGGTTGAGTTATGCGATTTGAATTTTTTTTTTTATAAAAGCTGCTTTGTATTTAAATTGTGTGTCATTTTAATTAATTTTTTTACTTTTGCATCAACGCACATGACAGTTTTCTTAATTAATTTGCAAATGTATTGATACTTACTATGATTCGACTTCTCAACCATTTGGTAGAGGCCCCTATGGGGCTACCTAGAGAGAGAGAGAAAAAAAAAAACGTTTCAGTAAGATTTAACAAAGCAAAATGTTTAAAAGTATTGTTAATAAATAATTGGATTTAGTCCATTTTTTAAACACTTTTTGGCATAAATAGAACAATACTACCTTGTTGTCGTCTGTGAGTTAATCTCTCCTGAAAGAAACTAACATACACACGGTACCCATAATGTAAGTGTCACAATCGCAAATGTGTGTTCGAAATGCGAGAGTTAATCTTGGCGCATACCGTATTTTATTGAACCCATAGAAAATTTTAAGTTGCAAGCTGATTATTACAAGCTACAACAGTCTGTGTATTTTTAGAGATACTAAAGCATGTTTACATTTCATCAGGTTAATGAATGTTTTTCAGGTGCTTAAAAGAGACTTCAGGGGTGTGTAACGTCACATATTCAGACTAAATCAAAGTGATGCAGAAATTATACATTTTACGCCGCTTTTAGTCTATATCTTTTGTGTATATAGTCTGTGTTTAGTTTTTTCCGTCCTATTATCTCCTCCAAGATAAAGTCTGTGTCTGTGACCTTGCAGCAACAAATAGTAAAGTAAAAAGCTATCATTTCTCTCTCACCGTTACACATATCAAGAAACAGACCCAAATATGCCAACGTCAGAAAACACCCCGTCTCACCACCAAAACCCTGGACCACAACTGCTGACCGCTCAATGTGCACACTTTATCAGAAAATGATAACGAATAGCTATTTTTGTGCATGTGTGTATCAGTCTATGCTTTTAGCCTAGTACGCATGACCAAAACACGGAAGTGTACAACACACTCATGGATTTCTGCTTTAACTCTCAGTGTGGAAAGAGTGCATCCTCAAAAACAAAGCCACTTGAGTGGACACTTCACTGTTTTATACTTTGCAACATTTTATGGTGTGTTATGGTTTGCTTAATGATGCTGATGCTCTGAAATTTTTTACAGATTTTCTTTATTTCCTTTTTAA
Source organism: Clarias batrachus (assembly GCA_003987875.1). NCBI lineage: Eukaryota > Metazoa > Chordata > Actinopteri > Siluriformes > Clariidae > Clarias > Clarias batrachus. The sequence continues at coordinate 297,732 of QMIH01000131.1, forward strand.
AATGTAAAATCTTCACGTTCTCCCCGAAGGTTCCATGCCATATTAATTTACTACATAGCTGTTCAGCGTGCTGAGCTTTAGCACCACCTTGTGCTTGTGTAGATAACATGAACAAAGCTAAGCAGTGAGGTGTGTGGGGAAAATACATGATTTTTAAGAGTTTGTTCATCAGTTGGAATTTTATTCAAATGTTTTTCACATTTATTAAAAATTTACTATGATAATTGGAAATCTCACCCATTTGGAAGAGGCCCATACTGAGGCATTTGTATTAATTAAAGAGATAATAATAATAAAACCACTCTTTAGCAAGATTTACCAAAGGTACATGTTTAACATTATTGCTAATTAATCGGATTTAATTCATCTCCATTTGTTATAATTGAAATGGAAAACTACTGCCTGACCAGCTAGCTTGCCATTACTGTATAAAGTCACTAGCTTTTTAATATGAGCTACAACAACAGCTAGTATAGTTCAAGGAAATACACACTCGCTTGCAGTTCTTTTCATAATTAAACAATCACCCAATTACAGACAATGAGAAAATGATTTTCCTGAGATTTCAACCTTTCACCATGCTAATGGCTGTTTTTAGGTAAAAAAAAAAAAAAAACTTTGAACCAAATCAAAGTGAGTCAAAAAAATTGCACAAATTTCTGCCACCTGTAAGTTCTTGCTTATATATAGTTAATGTTTAGTTGTTTTTATTTCAGGCATGTTTTTCTCATTTATTTGCAAATGTACAGTATTAATACTTTTCCTATGAAGGGATATCTCAACCATTTGGAAGAGGTCCATACTGATGCCTTTTTTATTTATTTATTTATTTATTTATTTATTTATTTATTTTAAGTTAGCAAATATAAAACTACTCATTACTAAGATTTACCAAAGCAATTTTTTTTTTACATTATTGCTAATTCAATGAAGTATGAAGTCACTAGCTTTTTAGTACTAGCTACAACAAGAGCTTGTGTATTTTTAGATAAATATTATTCAGGTGGTCAAAATAACAATCGCTTGCAGTTCTTTTCACAACTAAATCATTACAATCACAAACAATGAGTAAATTATCTTGTTGAGATTTAAACCTTTCACCATGCTATTGTCTGTTTTTAGAAGAAAAAAAAAGAAAAAAAACTTGATGTACTACTTCATGTGCATATCCGGATTCGAACCAAATTAGGTCCTCGTTTATCCTGTATATAGTTTGTTTAGTTGATTTTATTTCAGTWGGAAATTTATATGATGTTTGTCGCATTTATTTGAAAATGCATTAATACGTTTACTATGAAGGAACATCTCAACCATTTGGAAGAGGTGCATACTAAGGCCTTTTTACTGATTTTTTATTTATTTATTTTTTTAAAGATTTACCAAAGCAAAATGTTTTACATTATCTAATTAATTATGAAGTCACTAGCCTTTTAGTACTACAGTAGCTACAGCAAGACCTTCCTGAGATTTAAACCTTTCACCATGCTTTAAAAAAAATACTTTATGTGTAATGTAAGCTATCAGACCAAATCACCACAGTTAAGTTCTTATATATAGTCCCCCCCCTCCCCCATATAATAAAGATAATAATAAAGTATTACTATGAATATTGTGGATGGGGGAACATGAGGAACATGCAGTAACTAAACGTAAGCTGAAAAGCAATCAAATCTCTCTCACAGAAACAGACTCAAATATGTCTGACGTAAGAAAACACCTCAGCTCTTAGCCAAACCCTGGACCACAACTGCTGACCGCTCAATGTGCTCACTTTATCGGAAAATGATAATGAATAGTGTGCATGTGTGTATCAGGCTATGATTTTAACCTAGTACAGTAAGTTTTTGAGCACACTAATGTATTTCTGATTTAACTCTCCCTGTGGAAAGAGAGCGTCCAGAAAAAACCAAGCCACTTGATTGGTCACCAGTGATTTCTGATTTGTAGCATTTCATATAGTGTGTTATGGTTTGCTGGATTACACTGCTGCTGCTCTGAAAAGTCTACATATTTACTTTTATCCTATTTTTTTGTTGTTGTTTTTTATCAAAATCTTCACCTCCCCCTCCCCAAGATTCCGAGTCATATTAAATTACCTTATTGCCGTCCAGTGAGCTGAGCTTTAGCACCACTTTGTGCTTGTGTAGATAACATGAATAAAGCTGAGCAGTGAGGCGTTTCTGGGGAAAGTAAGTGATATTTAGGAATTCGCTCATAACATCCTAAAGTCCTAAAGCGAAGGTAAGAGAATGTAACACACCACTGGGCCTGGTACACTGGTACATGCTGTAATGTCCTGAACATTTCATTGTGATATTGGATATCTCCTATAATATCTCTCATTTGTCAAAGTCAAGTCAAGTCAAGTAAGCTTTCATTATTTATTTTACAAGTAGGCTTTTATTTATTTATTGTACCTAAAAATAAAGTTTACTATAAGACCTGGTTATGTAGTCCATACACAGGGACTGGAAATAAACACACACACACACACACACACACACACACACACACACACACACACATACACACACTGTAATATTTTATTTTAATAATCTGTATTTAGTTTATTTTACGTTTTCATAAAGTTTCATTAACTGTTAACATATATATATATATATATGCCTTTTATTTATCAGAAAATTATTTATTTATTTATTTATTTATTTATTTATTTATTTTTGGATTTTCCCCAGATTTTCCCCATAATGTAGTCGTGTCCAATTCCTCCCCCCCTCTAAGGGGCTCCAACATTAAGTCTACTCCCACTCAGCTGGGAGGGCTGAAGACTATCACGTGTTTCCTCCGAACCACATGACGCCAACCGACCGCAACTTTTCAAACTGCTCGCTCACACACCGTTGTGGGCGGCGTAACACACTCGGAGGACAGCGCTATCCGCGCCTTCCGCTTGCATGAGCTCACAGACGCCCCTAATTGGCTGTAGAGCCGTGATTAACTTGCGAGCACTAAGTACCTCTCATCCCTCTCCTCTGAGAGAGCTTGGCCAATCAGCTCTCTCTAGACCTCCGGCTGCAAGAGGTTACAGCGTCACCCGGGAATCGAACTCGCAATCAATCTTCAATATGAGACACAAAGCAATGATACAGATGGTAACAAAAATCAAATATGAAATTTGCAAACAAGAATCGTGTTTCAAATAAGCATAACAAAGACAAAAAATGCATTCATTTAAAAATATTATTATTATTATTAAATATTTTTAAAACAAAGAAAAAAAATACCAATAATAAAAATATATATAAAAAACTTGTGTGGGGAAAAAAAGAAAGTATAAAAAATAAGGTTAAAGTACAAAATTTCAATAAACAAACATATAAATAAATTCAAATTTTAAGTAAATTTAAAAATTTTAAGTAAAATACTTACATTTTAAGTAATGCTTTTTAAAATCAGTTTAATAAAATGTAAATAGCAAAAATTTTAATTGTTTTATTTAAATAATGTTTTTCACTATATTGAAAAACATTATTTAAATAAAACAATTCAAATATATTATATTCTTTATTGTACCACAAGGTAATAAGGTTTCCAAAAGGAATAAAAACAAACAATTAATTATTATTTACATTTTTTTAAATTGTTTAAAAAATGCATCTTAATTAGTTATTATTCTTTATTATTTCAATTGGAAATAATAATTTAGATTCAACCAGAAAAATCAAATTTTCAACCAACCAAGTATCGAACCCTGGACTCAGTAAATCAATTAGACATTACTGTAAATACTGAAATAATATTCAGTGCCATGAATTCAATAGTGTTTAAATTTCATTACAGCAAGTTCATTAGGTTCAGTCATTAAGTCTCATGAAAATGATCAGGAGTGTATTATATCTAATTGATATTTCAGTAAAGGAAATGTGCACGCTCTTCATGATGGAAAAATCCCAGAGCACAGGAAACCCGTGATCTTTGTTTCTTCCACCTCGGGAAAAATGAGTGTGGACTTCCTTCCTTCTGAAGTACTTTTACAATGGACATGAAACTGAAAAAGTCTGAAACTGAAGTGAACTTTAACCACAAGTGAAAGCAGGATGAACTCATCGTGCGCCACAGTCAGGGATTTTATGCTTCGTGCTAAAAACTATCCGTTTTAGCTTTTTAAAAACAATCTGAGGAATGTTCAAGGACACTTTTAAAGACACACAATGGCAAAAAATCTTCTCAGTGGATGTTTGTTTGGAATCCTGACCTTTCTGTCACATCTCCAAGGTACTGTACGATTCATACACATCTGCTGCTCCGTTTCTTCTTTTTGGGGTTGTTGTTTGGTGGTAAAAATTCATGTTTGTTTTTATTCTAAAGTGTTTGAGCTCCTTTTCGGCGGATCAATTTGGTGTTTTTCAAAAGAGACATCAACTTTTATGAACACAGAAATGAGGAACTACTGTACCATTTCACCTTGTGTCAGTGTTTTTTCTGTTTGTTTTTTTTCTCAGAAAGCTCTAGAAGAAATCTGAAATGTAGTAAATAAATAATAAAAACTATTACATGAATTAGTGATAGGATTGTATAATTAACCAGGGTTTCCGATAACTGGATATCCTAAAGTGTTTAGCGTAAGTGTTAGTTAGATCCGGCTCTCATTTCAATTCCGTCAGCAGCCTTCATTCTCTCTCTTTCTTCTCAAAATAAAACCAAAATTACAGCTTCTCATTTTATGAAAGAACAAAGCCCAGACACTGGAGACTGCTTACTGTACGTCCATGCATGAGAAATCAACAGAGCTGTGTTGTATAATGAATAATCATTAAAAAAAAACCCTGCTATACAAACTTCCTGTGATTTACTGCACATTTAATTTATTCTCTTTCAGAGTGTGTGAGCGAGTGTACGCCTGCAGTGTTATCCCGCCGAAAAACTCTGTACGCACCTGAAGGGGGCAGCGTGTCTCTGTGGTGTGACGTCCTGCACTGTGCACAGAACTGGACAGGAGGATGGGGGAGGAGTCAAGGACAGTTTGCTTTGCTCGACCCCTCTCCACGAGTCCAACTGTCCAACATCAGCATCGCACACAACACCACTCGCCTCTTCCTCAACATCCACAACCTCAACCAATCAGATTCTGGGCCGTACAAATGCAACATCATATGGAAAGAGAGCAATAGTCAAGGTCATGTCACATTGATCAATGTGACTGCAGGTAGCTTCAATCAATTCAGTATGTATCACATGTTTCTGTTCTCTTCTAATTTGACTTATACAGTCTATAGACATACATATACAAGGGAGAGTCAAAAATGATCCGCACTCCGGTTATATGTAAAAATTCTGTTGGTGGCACTGTCTTATGAGCTCTTTCTGTTCAAGGCTGCTGCCAATGGTTCTTCTCTCTCTCTCACACTGTGGAATTGTGGGTAATCGTCTCCCATGCTCAGTCTTAGTGCGCACCTCTCACTCGTATATTCAACATCCATGTGCGCGTGTACTGTTTACTAACACTGTGACCACATGTGTGTGTGTAAAGTATCTTTTATTTTCTGTGTGTATGTGTGAAAGTCGTCCTTGCATGCGTGCCTGTACGTGCGCATATAAAGCAAAAGCAAGTCTCATTAGAGAGGTTAAAGATCAATTTTCTCTCACTCGCTCTCCCTGTCAGACTGCACTGATTCCGTTAGTGTGTGCGTGTGTGTGCGTGTGTGTGTGTGTGTGTGTGTGTGTGTGTGTGCGCGAATCATTAAACAGAATGCCGCGCACACACACACACACACACACACACACACACACACTCTAATGGAAACACTGCTCTGTGGCGATTCTTTACAAAGGTAAACTGCAGCTTAATTTTTTTATTTTTACTTTACAGCAGTGATTCCGAGTGTCATTAGAGAGATTTCTTGTTCATTTTCCCCGATGAGGCAGTGTTTCCGTTAGTATGTGTGTGTGGGCATGTGTGTGTGTGTATCCCACTAAAATAAGAGCGGAGGAAGGGTTACTGTGTAAGACGAGAGGAGGGACGGAGTCAGTACTCTCGTCTTATTTTAGTTTCACGTACATGCACACACACATAAACACACACTAACGGAAACACTTATCTGTCTGCATTTATTTTGACTTTTTTCAAAAGGTAAAGTGCAGGTTAATTTGTTTTAGTTTTGTTTTATATTTTGTATTAATTATTGTTATATATAAATTTTTTGGGGTTGTGGAACAAATGATCTGAGTTTTCATTATTTCTTATGGGGGAAATTTGCTTTGATATACAAGTGTTTTGATATACAAGCACACTTCCGAAACAAATTATGCTCACAATCCAAGGTTCCACCGTATACTAAATTTAGCAATATCTTAAATCAGATTTATCTATCAAAAATCGGTATTATCTTTGTTTTAGTGTTCAGGCATTATTATTATTATTATTATTATTATTATTAGATATAGAATTGAAAAGTAACTTCAGTTGAATAAAATTGTCACAAAGCCTAACTTGCATCTTATCTTGTTTTTGCAGTAGATCCTGTGTCCTCAGAGAGGAACCTCACTCACAGGCTGATGGTTTGTGCTGCAGCTAGTCTGTGTTTTCCTCTGGCTCTTGCTCTGACCTTGTGTTTGTCCTGTAAGCGCCGACCTGCGCCTCCCGTCCCTCCACCACGCTCACGAAACAGCTGTGAGATCTTTTTCCTTACACTTAATACTGTTCTCATCCTCCCAGAGTGTAAAGATGGACATATTCTCGCTACACATTCTGTCTGGTCATTTTTGTTCAGTGAGGTCAGGTCAGGTCACTGACATTTGTTTTTTTCTTCCTGTCTGTAGCCACAGTTCGAGTTAAACCAAATATGGATGTAAGTACAGTATGTTTCCTACTCTGTATCAGTTCAAGTTCTTCTAATCGACTTTCCGAAACTGAAATTATTTCTTCCTTACTTCATGTCGCTGGAGCTACGAGGCTAATGTACCGAACAGATCATAGATCCTGATTTGTTTTACCTAAACATTTTCTATGGATATCTGCATTCAGAATGGTTGATGTATCAATTTATTTCTGCTGTAAATTTGTGACTTGATTTTGTGGCTTTGGCAATACAAACATCTACATTTATCATGCCATAAAAACACACCCTTTGAAACGACTATCTCACACACATTTTTCATCCAAAAATGTACAATATATTGATTTTCCTCTTTTTCATCTGTTTCTGTGTGGCTCAAGTGTGGCTCTCGCCAGCCTTGTACATTCTCTAAGCTTTTAAACTCAAGTTAATAAACACCAGAAGGAAACGTCATATCTTGTGTTGATTAACCTAATTTGGAAAATTGCAAAGCTAATAATAATAATATTATATAACTATGATATAATAATATAAACTGTTGAGGCACTAAACCTTGAGCACTGATTATTTGTGCAGGTGGTGTATGCAGTGTTGGATCGTCCAAGACAGCAGAGCACAACTCAACAAACCATGCCAACGACGGGCGTCATTTACTCCACACTCAGCTTCTCCCAAGCTTAATCCTCTCAGGAAAACATCTGGTGGTCTAAATGCTTTCAAAATAATTTTATGCTCAGGATAAGACAACTACTCATAATGTACAATTGACCAGGTAACATTTTACTGGAAAAAAACAAAAAACAAAAAACAAACAATCTGAATTGGGAATTAATAGCACTGCGGTATAAATCTACAGTTTTTTTTTTTTTTTTCATCTTAAGTTCCCTAACATATCAGTCGAAAACCTGGTTATGATCAGATGTGTATTATAAAATGCTAAACTGATTAAAATTCAAAAAGTGTAAAAAAAAAAAACAACAACTCAAAAATAAAGTTTTAAAACACAAAGTTAATATTTTTCTGCATCATTTTTGAAACACTACTACTATAGTCATTTTACTCCAGAGTGTTACTGTACATATGTAATTATTAAGACGCCCCAATTCAAAAATGTCCACCTTTTCAATCTAACCCACTGAGCGCGTATTATTTGTCAGAGAAACAACSGAGAGACCAAAGGTTATTATAGTGTGACGCTACCAGCAGCATGTTTCAACATGAAAGAGGCTTACTGTAGTTCTTAGTAAGAAGAGAAGTCTGACTAGAAAAAGCTTTTTCACTCTTGCTAACATTTTTTTGTCTTTTGTCATAATTCTCAAACGTCTTTGCCACTCTTTCATAATAGATGTCAGTCTTCAAGATTTCAAGCCTTTTTTTTGTGTGTGTGTAAACACAAAGTAAACAGAGCTCGGGAAAAATAAAACAAAACTTTTATCCTCTCGGGGCTTTCGCCCTTAATGAGGATTTATAGGAGAGAGAGGGGTTTGTGCCTTTTGCACTTTTAACTTGAGCGCGAACGCTGAACTGATGCGTGCCGCTCTCTCTTTTTCTCTCTTTCGCTTTCGCCGACGTCTCACAGAGGCAGAGACTGGAGCTTTGCCTCTGTCTCTTCAATTTTCTTTCTTTGCCTTTTAGTTTCTTTATCTTTCTTTTTCTTTGTCTTGTCGTTGGCCCTGATACCTTAATGATCGCACGAAGTGCGCCGTTTTCAGGACCCTTAAATGGACACGCACTCAGGTGCGGCTCGTTCAGGCTGATTGCCTGATTGCGGCGTTGCCTGGCAACCGCGTGTATAAATGGCCGCGCCTTTGCCTGTTCAGAACTCTGAGTGGTAGCAGATCTGCCCATTCTGAACAGTTTATGCGCGGCTCTGCCCCTCGCGTCGTTACATCTTCACAAAAAGCAAGCACAGCTATCATGGTCAGCAAAAAGCTAGTGGTAGCTTAAAAATAGCATTAAAATAGTCTAACTTAAGACACGAACCAGCGAGAAAAAGGCCCAGATGATGACAGATGATCAGGCCGGTGATACTGTAAGTACACTGCTGATGCTGAATGCTGAATGGTTGGAACAGGTGAGAGAGGTAATAAGGTTGTTGCTGAGTTACATTTGTTACATAAATTTTTAATTTTGTAGCCTGTTGCAGTGGAACACTTGTTCAAGTTTAATTGAATTAAATTTAATATGAAGTAATAAGTGGTGGCTCAGGACTTTTGCACAGCACTGTATATTTCAATATTATGGACTATTTTATGTAATTTAATGTAATGTAATTTTATATAATAAAAGCACAGGCAGGTTTGTTTTCGTTCCAGGTTGGGATTATTACTTATGGAGCTATTACTTATGGGCAGGGATAAGCCCTAGAGGGCGCTCTGGGCCTTGGATTCTTTGTTTTGTGTCTGGACCTTTATGTTGACGAGTCTTTCTGGATTTAATTTCCTAGCATGCACTACATCTTGGCATTTGCCAAAGTATTTACCTAATTCTACTTTCTGTCGATAAGTTTGCTTATAAATAGTCGTGTCCTAGGTTTAGTTTTGTCTTGCATGTGTTGTCGTCCCTGTCGTAGATTCTGCTGTAATCTGTTCGGGCTTCTTTATCATCGTGATTAAAGGGGCGACACATTTGACACAAAATACAACATTTTATTTTATAATAAATTCTCAATAGCACAGTACATAACCAAATATACATATACAGGAATAATCTTTAAATTATCTGCAGTTATTGACATCTCAGTTTACTCTGCAATTATAATTTACAGACATTGAAAGAAGGTTTAGAAGCAATAAATTATGTCAGTATCAAACTAAAACTCCTGAGCAGTAGCAGTGCTACTCCAAACACACACATTCTCTGTCCAAACACTCCAGTACACACTCTGCTCCGGGACGGGTACACGCCATGTGCTTTAAGCGCTCAATACAGGTAAAGCGTTCCAGTGGCTAGTACGACACTGTACGTAGATTCTTTTACTCACAACCCATCCTTTAGCTTTAGCTTCTCACACACGTCAGAAAGTGCTGTTTTGCTTGCTCATTATAGAAATGAAAGTCTAAATCGCACATTCACAAGTCACAATTTCTATTCTTCTTTTTTTTTTTTTATACATATGAACTAAGTACCAGAGTGCTGGAAATATATGTTTTGGCATATGTACAATTCAAGTTAAGGGGGATAAAAATGAGTAAAAAATAAAAATATTTTCCTTTACAAGAGAAAAAAAAWAAAATAAGGCATATTATTGAGGTGGGATGGTTTCTTGGTATATTCAGGCATAAAAACCACACACTCTTCCAAGCTAGCATAGCAAGCTAAAATGAAATATTAGTTCATTTGCATTTTGTTAGATAACCAACTTTGACCTAGCTAGCTAATAATTTAAAAAGCTACTTGTGTCTAAGATTAGTAAAGGAATCTTTGTTAGTTGTTAATCTTGGTTTTGTAACCTAGCATACCGTATGCATTATATTAAGCCATTGTGAACTATTATTAACCTCTAAGTTTTTCTTAGATAGCCAGCTAACATTACCACCTAGCAAATTTTAAGTAGCTAATGTTACCTAGCTAACATTAAGTGCTAAATAATTTATCTACATCTTACCAACATTAACCTCTGACTAGTGTACCTTATCAATTTCTTGCCAGGTAGCTAGTGTACAGTAGTTGAGCTACTGCTAGCTACCATTAGTTGGATAATCAACTGTATTTCGACATATGCGTGCCAACTCTTAAAAATCTTTGTTATGAGTTAATCCCTGCTGAAAAATCCAGATTAGCCAGACTTGCTGGATCTTTCAGCAGAGATTATTGGTCCAATAATACAATGGTACCGCGGCATACGAACACCTCGCTCCACAAACTTTTCTTAAGAACTAAAATTTTAATGCAAGAAATTTGCCTCAGCATACGTAGCATAGTCCGATCAAACAAACTGTGCCAAACCGAATGCTGAAGTTGTGCATACATCTAAAATAGGTGCCGCGTAGCGAGTTTGCATATTTTTTTTTGTATCTTGTGCAAGATTTAGTGAAGATACAGTACCATGGGTCCAAGAATGTTAGCAAGAAGAAAAGCCGCCGGTGCCAAGAGGAATCATAAATTTAAGGTTAAGTGAGATATTTTGCTTAATTTACATGTTTTTTCTAATGTTTTTATATGCAAAAAATATGATTCAAGTGTTGGAAATTGGTAACATTTTTGGATGGCTGGAACAGATTATCTGCATTTATTTTATTTCCTATTTTTAAGAACTTGCCTCCAAAATATTACATTTGTATACCAAGCTACCTGTACCTGCTAGCTAACTTAGCTCAGATTGGCTATCTAGCAAAAAAAAGATTTCATGTTGACATTTTAGCTTAGAAGAATAACCATATTTTCTTGCATCTTTGTTCTGTTCTTTGTGTATAGTACATTTAAAAAATATCTGTCATTAGAACTACAGGATTACGAGATTGGGGTCACTGCGATTTAAATAGTTTTGTTGGCTATTGAAATATATTCGGTTCTGTGTATAAGAACCTACTGTACTGTACCAACTAAATAATCCACATTTGATTCTAAAATTATATTTAACTGAGGTTAATTAATTAGCACACATCTACAAACATGAGTTATAGTAAATGAAATAGGACATTTAGCTTATATTTGGGGGAAATATTGTTTGGACATGTGCTTGCACTGGCTGATTTTGAAATCTACGCTTAGCCATTTCATTCAATTTCTGAACTTAACATCTGAGAGAGAATTATCGTACAAGAATGTAACTCAGCAATCAGTTATTGTTTTCCCAGCATAAGAAAGAAGGAAAAGATACAATGGCCTAGGGATTAGGTTAGTCATTTTGTTAATTAAATACAAATATCYATATAGTTTTAATGTTGCACCTCAGWTKGCATTGGCTACGTCAGTATCCATAATATGGCTAATATTCAAGAATCATTGAAATAAGTTTAAACATTTGGCCGAAATGACATTTTCAGTGTCATATTTACATAAGAGGGGTGTTCAAGTCAACATGGATCATGTGATGAAATTACTCATGAAWGAAGGCGTAACACCGTTTGCCATTTACAGTAGACTTCAAGAACGGTACGGTGATGAGACTCTTAGCCGCAGTAAAACATCTGAACGGTGCAAACAACATTTTAAAGACAGACATATATCTGTAAATAACAATCCTGGCCAAGGCTCGAGGGGCCACTGCGGCCGGTTATATGGATAATTTCTCCACAGCTTCTGAACGTGACATCTGTCTTTGGGAACTATACACTATACACTTGCACATTACAGGAAATTAGCTGGGAGTTATTGCCACATCCCCCATACAGTCCTGACCCCGCTCCAAGCCATTTCCACATGTTTGGGCCGTTAAAGGAGTTGATGTAAAACTGTCAGTCCAATCATAGCTCTGGCATTCTGAGAAAACATTCTACCTTAATGGTATCCAAGCACTAGTGAAACACTGGGATAAATACATTAGTGATGCAGGGGATTATATAGGGAAATAAAGGACGTTTTTCCTTTCATAACATTGTTCTGTTATCATTCTGCACAATCAAAAGTCCGGGTTTGACTTGAACACCCCTCGTATACCTTTTTCAAAGATAATTAATAAATGTAACTGTAAAACATTCCAGGACATTAAAGCTGAAAGTCAATAAAGTTGGACATTGAAAATATTATATGTGGTGGTCAGGGAAAACTTACATCAACCTTTTTTTAAAATAATTTTTATTTTATTATATTTAATTCAATTCGTATAGATAGAACATTTTWAAAAAATTACATTGTTGCAAAGCAGCTTCACAGAAGTAAAAATTCTGGATATAAATAAAAAATTATACACCAGTCAGTTCCAACCGAGCAATCTGATTGGACAAGAAGCATTACATTAGTGGTGATAATGGACGGTACCACCACTGGGATGTTTAACTATATTCATCACGCCACATCACAGGTGTTCTAATAACCGTTAATTACACTAACTGTCGGTTGCAGCATGGGTGTAAGTAGGTCATGTACAGTCTGCCATACTGAAGACAACAACTGTCCACAGAAGCGCTTTCAGCAACAACAAAAAAAGATTTTATCTTAAAATATCTTAAAAAAAGAAAAAAAATATATATATTTTTTCTTTTTTATTGACTTCTTATTAATTGCTTCTAAGTCGCTCCGATATGCATCTGAACCATCAGTTCTTTTATGTACAGTATGGCTAAAATGCTAACTAGGTCCTAACCCAAGGCTGAATTCCAAAATGTTCTCCAACCCCTGATCAAGTTCCCTACTTAGCATGTGATGGTACACCCTACAGTACATGGTGCACTTGCTGTCCATTTAAAACTATTTGGAATTAATTTAACCTCAGATCCTGTAAATTACTGAAGCTGATATTCTAAAGTGGAATAGGTGGAGATATAGAGAGAGGATAAAGAGATCTACAGAACTGTCAACTACAGTACGTCCAAGGTTTATTCTCCTCATCCAGTACTGGTAAGAATTTAAAACTACTTTCACCACTGTTAATTACACAAATTGTCAGTTGCCAGCTCTGCCAGTCGCAGTTAGTTAGATTCGCCAGTCGAGGATGGACTTGTGTGAGATGATGTTGTATAAAAACCATATCACACTCGGGGTCGTGCTGTATTGCTGGATATACGATGGCAGTGATGTCGCAGCTGTGATATATTCACCAATACAGCACTCTCTCTTGTGTGTATATACTGTACATATATATATATATACAATTTTTTAGCTTTACCATTTTGTCCTTAATGAGCTAAAGGGAAGTGATGGTGGCAACAACAACAACAACAACAACAACAAAACATCCTGAGATGTTTTTTTTTAAATTTAATTTAATTTTTTTTACATCTGTCAGTTTCTGCCACTGGCATGCATGGGCACGACTACTTTTTTTCACAAAAAAAGCCCTTAAATATTAATTTATTAATAGCTATATATTTATTCACTTTCAAAATGTAGACTTTCTTCCTGCAAACATCATGTTTGGTAAGAAGAAATCTCAAAATCTTTGCTAGCCTAGGGAATGTCAMACTTTGATCCAGTTTTAGGATAGATATATAATATGATGTATAACAATAATATTAATAGTATAATAATTATTTCATCATGTGAAAGGTTTTCCCTGGCCACCACATGGACATTTTTGACCAGCAGGTAGTCTCCATACACCACAGACAGTGCAAATGTAAAAATAAAAAAGAGTAACTGTATTTGCATTATGGCTTGCAATAGTCTCAGTGGTATCTTTTTGTGTATCTTGTGTTTTATCATTACGTATCACATTTAAGTCGCAATTAACATGGTTAAAAATTTAAAAGAATGAAGCCATGGTCATTAGAAGGTACACAACACATGTCGCATGCGACTCCTCAAATTATAATCTATTAAAAAAATAAATAAATAAATGGTGACATTGATTTTTGTTATTCTGCATTTTTTTTTGTCAGCTACCTGCATGATAAGCAACTCTGACCACAAAGTGAACCTATGTAGCCTTCTTGCCTTTAAAGTCTTGCTTTGGCATCTTGGCGTCACCTGCTCAGTGTGTGTGTTTGTGTGCAGTTTAGAAAGGTGTGTGTTGGAGAGCAGTAATGAAGGTGGTTGTGTTGCGTACAACAAATGGTCCCTTCTTGCTTTGACAGGAGGTCTCTTGGCTCCGTTTAAGCTACACTGCCTAGAAAAGAGAAGACAGCAATAAAAACTAAATAAATAGAAAGGCAATGATGACAAAAATGAATAAGACAAAAACTACATCTGACTCAGGATTCTGTTTACATTACCAGTCTGAAGTGATTTAAAATTCAGATTTATTACCCTAATGTGACACAGATTAGATTTTTTAGGGCTGTCTGAATGCACACATCTGGACATTTTATATCTGAATTATAGTTCGTTATAGACATGATAGATCTGGTCCTAGATCGGATATATGTTTGATATGTGGTCATGTGACTGGAACGAAAATGATCAGATACAGTCGGCCAAAACGCAGTATTGGTGCTAATTTTATTTAATGTTATACGGTACATATGATACAGAAAATGTGTGCGCCAAAGAAGCTACTTCTGAAGTTTATGCAACATGGAAGTGACCCATCTTGCTTCCTTAAAAAATCTCAAGTTGCTAACTTCAGTCGTTCTGGAGAGATGATTTTATATATGCCCCAAAATGCCCATTTTTCAGCATCATACTCCAACAAAAATAATTTAAAAAGGCAAATGAATCATATTTCTTTATGAGTATTCACACCAAAATTACATTCCCTTTTTTTCTGGTAAAAGTTTAAAAAGCAAAAAAAAAGCTGTAGTGTCCGTAACCATGTCAAATTCATGGTGCAATATCTTATTATAATAATAATATATAATACGATATATAATATCTTATATAACCTAAGCATTTTAGAATAATAAACTTTTTCAGGTTCATGTCTTTTATGTAAAATCTAAATCTAAAGTTTCATCGAAAATATCATGAAAAGTGATGAATTTAAAAAGGCCACGACTCTTACAGACATAAAAGGGCATAAAACTGTATTTAACAAATGTTTCTTTTTTATCTGATTAAAATATAAATTTGTATGAATATTTACAAAAAATTAAGCATGCATCGGGAGATAAGAAGCATTCAGTATTATGAAAGATGATGTTATATAATCCTGTCTRAAAATTCACTTTTTCACCTAGGCGAGACTTTTTAGCACCGATACGATGTTTTGGCCAGGTATATTTTTTAAGAGTCTTATATTTTTTAAGAGTACCTACAAAGTGACTTTATAGTAGATCTAGATGCTCAACTGCAAGCTAAAGGCTATAGTCAGTGTAAAATTTCCAACGTAGAAGAATAACAAACTGGCATGAACCAACGTCAAAGCCACATCATTGCCTTAGTGCATCGCTGAACCTTACCTGCTCTCTCTCTGTAGTCGCTCTCATCTCTCTAAAATGCCCCTGAAACAAAGAGAATACAGAAAGCAACTATACATTTCTCTTAATCAAAGTCACCAGAAGAGTTCAATGAGCCCTCACTGGCTGCTTTACTCACTTTATTAAGTCATGTGGCTCAGCTTGTCAAAAATGAAACTTCAGGTTTGACTTGGGTGAAATTTTACTTTTCCCGTCTGAGAAAGAAAAAGAGAACTAGATCTTAGCATGATCAACAGCTATATGTGTGTGTGTGTGTGTGTGTGTGTGTGTGTGTGTGTGTGTGTGTGTGTGTGTGTGTATTTCTGTGCGCTATGAGCATGGCCTGGCATACATATCCATGCCTTTGTAAGGGGACGTATCTGATTATATCCTGGACAGTATCTTCACTTCCATTGCCAGCAGGACTGCGGGACATAATGAGCGTTGTCCTGAAGTTCTGGTTCCCCGCATTGTGGTTGGAGCTGAACGCCGTGAACATGGCGAATTTGGGTGACTGCTCAGTGCTAACACAACACTGCCGTATATCTGCCATTCTCACTCAATACTTTGTCCTCTAATGTAATCACTAGGGCTATAATGTATCCTGGGGTCTCAGAGAATCTAATTAGACAATCTGAACTAGACTTTCTTCTCAGAAACTGTTTTGTATTTTGTACTTCACAATAAACAATTGCTAAAATAACTTTTCTCTGCTATTTATTTAATTATAGTATGCTATAACACACTGTAGTTAAATTTATGCTGATTTATAATGATGCTATGCTAAGCTAAGCTGTAGTAGCTTAGCATAGCATGATTATAAACTAAGTATATGATTATATGATTATCATATGATTTATAACTGTGCTACAGTTAGCGTTTATTTTGTTGCTGTAATGTGTTGTGTAACTGTGTGTTTTGGAATGTTCGTGTTATTTCTTTTGCCGCGCCGTGTTTGTAATCCTCCCGCATTCAAGTTTGCTTTCAATGCTAAGAGGAAACAAATGCAAGCGACTTTTTGCCAGATTTATTTGCTGATATAATGTATAGTGCACCATACTGTACATCGTTATGCTTTATTACAAATCCCATGGCTCTTACACTCCATTATATTCTTTATGGTTTAATGGCTTGGACATCATTGACCACTTGTAGAAAACACTATGGGTTTATTATTTATTTTGAATATTTCTATAGCAATAATAGACAAATTTCCAGCTTATTTTTTGCCTTTTATCTCTGTCTCAGCTCTAGTGGTTATCAGCTGCTCTCTTCAGTGTGGTTGAACACATTCCTCATAGAATGATTTGCATTCAAATTTAAAATTGGACGCATATATATTCATTAAAGATCGTAGGGCCATCATAAAGAGTGTGGTGAAAGAGGCATGTCGTTGTAAAATCGTATTCTGTTGTAAATGGTTTCTGAAACTGAACTGTTTTTATTTGTTGTTGTTTTGTGTGATATATACAGTATGCTATTTGAATGTTAATAAGTATTAGTAAGAAAAAAAGATTCTTGCTCTGTGGCACTTCCTGGTAAAATATATGTAAATTCTGTATTGTTTGGGTTTGTGTTGTGTCTGATAACTGTGAGGATAAGAGCGTCTACCAAATGCCTAAACTGTGCAATGCTGTTTTCTAACTCGAATGTGATGTCTTGTAACAGTGCCATGCTGTTCTAATTTCCAACACCATTGCTTATTTCTGTGTTCGGCATGATGTGTATGATCGTATAAGAGTGTTTAGTGTCTGACCATGTCGAGCTCCTCCAAGCCTTCTCCCTCTCCAGCTGTGCTGCTGAAGCTGCTGGTGCTAGAGGACGAGCGGGAGATGTTGCCTCGGCTGCTGCACTCCTTCAGCTTCACAAACGGCCTGCAACACAGAAAAGCCACACAGGAAGAGACGCGATTGGAAATAGCAGCGAATTAGTCTTCATTTAGAGGAACTGAAAATATTCATGCAATGGTAGGTCATACAGAAAACTGAAAAAAAAAAGAAGAAAAAAAATGACAGCACCGCTGACCTTTCCTTGCTCGGACAGATCTCTGGTGAGCTTGGATTGGATGAAGTCTCCGACCTTACTTCCTGTGAGTGTGTAAATACATCTGCTGACTTCTGATCACTGTGAAAAAAACAAAAAAAAACAGCATAATTTACAAAGCAGAATGTTGTAAAACATGTACTTGTGTAGTCGGCTTATTGCTGTATTGAAGGAATAATAGGTTACGTTGCTACAGCATAATTTTTGAATCATAATAATCCGCAGAAGTATTATGCATGTGAGTGTTTGTAACCTGCGGGGTGAATGTCTCTCAGTAGGGCTCTCAGTGCTCGAGTGTAGCCTGGGAAACAAGCCTGAACGCCGCTTTACTGGACTCTTCATTGGAGACTTGGCTGACAACACTGGAGGCTAGAATCACACACACACACACACACACACACACACACACACACACACACACACACACACACACACACACACACACACACACACACACACACAGGGCAGATATTAGATCTAAGACAGGGTAATAAATTAAAGTACAGCTTAATTTCATCCAATAGCACAAGGCCTTAAAAAAAAAGTTCAAACAAAGCTCTTGGGAACAATGGAGTGGCCAAGTTAAACTTAACTTATATCTACAGGGGGCCAAAAGTTTTGAGAATGACACATATATATATAAATGTGCTGCTCCAGGATTTGTAGATCTTTTTGTCAGATGTTACTATGGTATASTGAAGTATAATTGCAAGCTTTTTAAAGCGTTTTACTGTGTTTTATAAAGTTTATGCAAAGAATCATTATTTGCACTGTTGACCGTTCTTCTTCATGACCTCTGTATTTCACCCTGGCATGATAGAAGGACGTTCTTGTAGAGAGTTTGTCAGAATTTCTTGGGTTTTAGGGCCTCCGAGTGGCGCAGTGGTAAAAGCGCTCGCCCTATCATCCGGAGATCGCTAGTTCGAATCCCGGGTGGTGCTGTAACCTCTCGCAGCCGGTAGGTCTAGAGAGAGCTGATTGGCCGAGCTCTCTCAGAGGGGAGGGATGAGAGGTGCTTAGTGCTCCCACATTAATCACGGCTCTACAGCCAGTCAGGGGCGTTTGTGAGCTCACGCAACGGAGGGCGTGGATAGCGCTGTCCTCCGAGGGTGTTACGCCGCCCACAACGGTGTGCGAGCGAGCAGTTCGAAAAGATGCGGTCGTCACGTGGTTCGGAGGAAACATGTGATAGTCTTCGGCCCTCCCGGCTGAGTGGTAGTAGTAGGCTTAATGTGGGAGCCCCCTAGTGACGGGGAGGAATTGGACATGAATAAATTAAGGAGAAAATCGGGGAAAAATCCAAAAAAAAAAAGAAAGAATTTCTGGGGTTTTGTTTGTCCACCTGTTGAGGATTGACCACACAAGTTCTCAATGCGATTAAGGTCTGGGCGTTTCCTAGCCATGGACCCAAAATTTCAATGTTCTGTTCCCCGAGGCACTTACAGTAGTTATCACTTTTCCCTTATGGGAAGGTGCTCCATCATGCTGGAAAAGGCATTGCTTTCTCAATGACTACTGTTCTTGGATGGTTGGGAGAAGTTGCTCCCGAAGGATGTTTTTGTGCCTTGGGAACCTCACACATGAATGGTTTAGGATGTTTTACTGATGGCAAGACTGATGGTAGCGCTCACCTTCATATGTTCCTAAATGGGCAGCAATGAAGTCACTTCTCTCCAGAAAAAAAAAAAAAACATTAGGCACTGATATTGCGCAAAATATTGTTTTGGGGCATCCAGCAAAAAGACGAAAAGGTAAGTGCTACCATCCGTCTGATTTTCCAAACCTTACCTTCTTCATATTTGGTAGATGCCCTTATCCAAAGCAACTTATATAAATCTCATCAAACATCTAAGCTGTTGAGAGTTAAGGGCCCAATTATTTTAATTATACTGTATCGCTCAATAAAAGATTTACTGTAAATAAGTATTTCCTCTTACCGTAAAGGTACTCTTGGTGCACTCAGCACTGCTCTGCGGTAGCCCTCCGCCGCTCGTACTGGATGGTACACCTCCTCCTGCAGCTTTGTGCTTGTGAGAACTCACCATCGTCTCCATGGAGTGACTCCTCACCCTCATGGCCCTCTGAGAGAGGAGAGAGAAGGGGGGGCAGGGTTAGGGTGGGGGGATAGCATGAACTATGGTAGTAAATAAAAAGATACATCATGTCTCTTCTCCTGAGGAATGAAATCGAAATTTAAGGATCAGAATCATTCTAGTAGTGGTTAGCACTGTCGTCTTGCACCGCCAGGGTCCGGGTTCGATCCCCGGCCAGGCTCGATTCCCGTCTCTGTGTGCATGGAGTTTGCATGTTCTCCCCGTGCTTGGTGGGTTTCCTCCGGGTACTCCGGTTTCCTCCCACAGTCCAAAGACATGTAGGTTAGGTTAATTGACGTTCCCAAATTGCCCGTAGTGTGTGAATGAGTGAGTGTATGTGTGTGTGTCTGTGTGCCATGCGATGGATTGGCACCCTGTCCAGCCCTAAGTCTCCTGGGATAGGCTCCAGGCCCCCGTGACCCTGAATACAGGATTAAGCGGTATAGATGATGAGTGAGTGAGAATCATTCTGCACAAAAACTGGCTTTGTATAATAATATCATTAATTACAGCTTTAAGATAGAAAAAAGTACAAATTTCAGGATGCGTCAAAGCATCGATGTAAAAATTGATGTAATAACTTTTTTTCATAGTAAGGCAAATTCTTGACATAATACCTCATAATATTGGAATGATAAATCAATTTTTTTTTTCAGAATTTTGTRACAGTAAGTCAGATTTGTTTTCATGAATATAAAATAATCTCTCATAATCTTGAGAAAATAAAAGTCTGAATTCACCATGTTAAAATTGAAATTCATTTTAACACTTAGAAATGAAATTTTGAGATAATGTCAGATTCTTTTTCTGTGTTAAGTCAGAATTTTGTGCTACACAGTAATCCTAACCATAACCTTCCTAAACCCTGGGTTAAAGAATCAGAATTAACCCCACCCTAATTACTAACCATTCAAAATTTTTGGATAACACAACATTTCCACATGCAGCTACCAAACATGCAGTTTCTATTTCCATTTTTATTCCATATTAGTTTTTCTAAAGTTGCTTGTAATTCATTAGATTCCCCAAAAATGCAGAATCTTGTCCAGTAGTTCCAACAGTCTTGCCCAGGGATCCAACAGTCACCAAACCATCACCCTCTCCAGTCACCAACCCAGAGCCATAACCTCCTGAGCCACGTCCGCCCCAACAAAGTGACTTTCAATGCACAAAAATGCCAACGCCACTACCAAACCCAGCCAGCAGATAGAGCCATATACACACCACTCAATCACACATGCGCGCACACACACACACACACACACACACACACACTGACAATCACTGCACCAAAACCTTATCAGGATGCGGAACAGACACAACACAGTATCCTCTGGTTAATCAACAGACTTTATTTCCACCTCACGCTGTGTTTTTTTAGYAAACACATTCTCACTTCACAATTATATCTACAGAACGTCCTTAACACTTCACGGTACACATTTTAGGTCCAATAATCTTTTGTAAAAATCATATAAAAACAGCCAAGCTCACAAACAAAGAAAGCAATCAGATGTCATGTTTTGTGGCATCTATGCAGTGACGCAGGGTCAAGCATCAGACATCTGTGCCAGCTGGGTGTGGTAGAACACAGAGACGGCTGCTACGCAAATCAACACGGCGTGAGCAGTGCGGGACCGTGCAAGACCTGACACATGCCTGCAAACTGCCTGTAAACATTCACACACACACACACACACACACACACACACACACACACACACACACACACACACACACACACACACACATAAAAAAGTCATAAAGTGTTGCAAAACAAAGATTTTGAGTTTGAGAACATGATTGAAATTAGGAACTAACTACAGTTCGTGCAGTTGTGTCTTAGATTTCAGTGTAACCATGTTATATAACTTATTCAGTTCAAATATGGTTTTAGGTCCGATTTTCGAATAAAACCAACAATGTATAAAATCTGAGAACATAAAATTTTAATTGGAATTTTATGTCATACCAAGTTCCACCACAAGGGGCAGCCAAGGATCAAAGGAAATCATGACAAGACGCGCAGCAATAAATAGTTTCCTACTCCTTGCCTTTGCGATACAGTAAATTTGCCTGAAGTGCATTATGGGGTTAAATGAATGTACAGTCCTGGAATCCATCACTACGGTAATAAATCTTTTTTAATAACAAGCCTCCCAAATGACAAACATGACATGATGACAAACGGATCGCCCTTGTTGTTTTAGACTCGACTACGGCTCTACTTTGCTGCTGAACAGCACAAAACTTTCCCTTCGCAACCTCAACAATTCATCTTTTTAAAATGAAAGACTGAAGGAAAACATTTGGTTAGGGGTTGAAGCTTATTTCTGGGCCAGAAAAATATCGATTAAAGCCTGAAATAGAAATATAGAAATATAATTGCAAAAAAACAAACAAACATGTAATTAGTCAACAAATAAACAATTGAGGTCGAAGAAATACAATCATAAGATTCTACAAATGTGACCTAGAACACATTCTATCAAAAGTTTTTCATCATCCAGGGTCACCTTAAAGGACTCCAGCAGACCTCCGTGCCCTCCGTTCTCCAGCTTGTCCTCCCCTGCGACCGGACCCACTCCCATCGTGGCCTGGGTCTGTCTGTGCAGCTCATCGTGCAGATTATCCAGGAGTGCTGCTCGCGTCCTTCCCTGAAACACACACATCAGAGTAGTGGTATAATTATTAGAATTAATGATGTTGTGTTAGAATGAACCGCTACAATGCTGTGTAAAAGTCTTCATTTCATCCAATTTTGCTTCCAAAGAGCCAAAGTTTCTTGTATTTTTAAAGGAATAGTTCTCTAGGCTTCCTGAAGGACTTCATCGCTCATTTTCAGTCCTGTCCCTGTACCGGAGCAGTTTCAGAGGAATGTTGTTGTGTTACACCACACACTGATCTACTGTATGAATCATTCAAGTACATGTATACAGTACATATAAAAATCATCTGTTTACATGAGCGTACATCCGGGAGGTGTTCAAAACGTGTTAGTGTCAGTGGAATGCCAAGCGAAGAGAGTTTTAATATTAAATAAGATTTTTTTTTTTTTTTGCATTTTGTGCAAGACATATAGCACCATGAGTCCCAAGAATGTTAGCTAGGACGGCAGCAAGTAGAAAAGGGGAGCCACTTTCAGTTTTGTTTTTAAACTAGCCGTTGACAAAAGGAATCATAAATTAGGGTTAAGTGAGGTTTAATGTCTATTTTTAATATTGTTTTCGAMTTAATTTACATATTTTCTAAATGTTTTAATTGCTTGGTAATATTAGTAATATTTTTGGGTGGAATTAGCCCCTTCCCTCGTCTTACACAGTAAAACTCCTCCTCCTCCTGTGTGTGTGTGTCGTTGTCGAAAAACTCAGCACTTGTAAACCAAGACATGCTCGTTTTTCAAGTCAAAATTGATTAAAAATCTTAGCTTGTCTTGCGGAACACTCGTAAACCGAGGTACTCGTAATCCAAGGTTTCACTGTATTTCTAATGGGAAAATGCGTTTCCCAATACGAATTTTTTTGCTGAGGCTGTTACCTAAAAAAAAAGATTATGCATAGCTTTATGCACTTTGCAGTCTGTCACAGTAAAACATTTGGTCCCATTTCATTAAATTTAATATGGAAGAGATGAGGGGAGGCTGAGGACTTTTCCACATGACTGTACTTTATTTATTTCGTACAAATGATTTATTTATTTATTTATTTAGTAGCTAGTCCAGATTTTCTCAGACTAAGAATTTTTACAAGCTGCTTTTGGACTAGATTGCTGCTAAACTCCTAAATCGACCCCATTAAAAACCATCACATGCCTTATTATTAACATAATGAAAGCATTCGTTTGCTTAAACACATGCAGCGTTATTCCCGCTCACCTCCAGCTTGGCAAACTTGTCAGACTTGCAGCAAGCGTTTTCACCGTTGATCAGCTTCGTGAGCAGAAATTCACGGAATTCAGGACCCTGCGAAGTAGGGAATTAAAGGAAAGACCAAAAACACCATGAGTATAATCTTCATCCTCCAGAAACATGCGAAGGCACAGCTCTTATTACTTGATCACCTTTTGAAAAACGGCAGGATTTGGTAGAGGTGGGCCGAACGGCGGGACGTCTTCTCGAGCCGTGACAGAAACCTGAGGCACGAATCAGAAACGCAGATTATTAGCGGTTTATCTAGGGTGGACAAATACAGTATGGGACAATACACAAGTTTTCTATTTTTTATTTATTTTTTATTAGGAAATTGAAAGCAGAAATTCRAGTTTTCAGTCATTTTTATTCATTTATGCATTTAGCTAGATAATCATCTCATCATGATTTGGGATTAAATTATCTTGCAGGTTTCCGGGCAACCAGACAACACAGCTAATGAACTTATGATTTCTCCGTCCCCTTCTTATCAGATATCTGCATGGGACATTCCAAACCTTCAGTACCTTGTAGGTGGTGTGGTCAGTACAGGGGTTTTCAGCTTGCACTAACACATAGGCGTGGAGGAAGTTAGATGCGATCATGTCAGGTACAAACGGAGTGGGTTCTTCCTGGAAAACCGCAGCTACTATGTCGTTCCCGATGTGTCTCTTCCTCTGCAGCTGCAACACACAGCCTTAGATTCAGCACTGAACATAGCTTAACATGAGAACATGCTGTTTTACATTTTACACTATCAAGCTTCTCCAAGCAACTCCTAGAAAACAAACAATGAAGGTTGGGTGTCTACCTGCTGTACGTCTCCCTCTGTGAAGGGAAGTTTAGTCGATACGTGGAACATGATTTCTCGGTTTCGGAAAACGGTGTAGACTGACTGAGTTCCGGTTTGTCCATGAGACACGTCCAGGCCACCACGGAACCTGAAGGGTGAAGCAGGGTAAGGGAAATTATTGCTTGCCATGTTCAGTATTACACATTTCCACTGCTGGTTAAAAGTTTTATCTGKATAGTTTTATTCCAGTTTATATCACAGCACCGACAATTCTGGATTCTGATTGGTCAGAAGGCATCGGATACATTTTTATAACAGCTGCTCTGACATTTATGCAACAACAAATCACTTAATTAATATAATAATAATATATTAATATAATATATATGAAGTACGTTATCTTCTCTAAAGTAACAGCTAAACCAGCACCTTGTATGGCGGACGATCTGCCCAAGAGGACCAATACTGAATGAACAAAATGCATCATTACTTAAGTAAAAAGTCAAATTAGATTTTTTTTATATGGTAAAGCATATATATCGAAGTGTATATGAAGGGAACCAGTGAAAAGGGAATGCAAAATGAACTTTCCAATCATTTTTGAGCTCTCATACTTTGTGTACACTGACAAAATATGACAGTCCCTTTTTTCTCCATTTGTGTCGCTAAAAGTATTTCAATATGCTGTTCCGATTTCCTGCCTGAATGACGTCATTCCAGGCAAAAAAGAAGAAAAGGGCATGGGTATTTTGCATACAAGGAGGTATCAAAAAGTTTCAAGACTAGTTTTGTAACACGCCAGCAGATGGCAGCACGAGGCTGAACGCACAGTTACAGGGAGCACCGACATTCATAAGTCAGTGTGCCAAAAGGCATCGTCCTGTGCACATCGGAAACTGGTGCTATTCTGACCACGTGCCATTTCATTATGAACCGCAGGTTAGAACAAAGAGCGAATGTGAAATTCTGTGTGAAACTGGGCAAATCAGCCACAGAGACGTTTGTCGTGATTCGGCAAGTTTACGATGTTGCTGCAATGAGTCGTCAATGGAAGACGACAGGAGATCAGGAAGACCTTCAACAAGCTCAACCCCCCCAAAATATTGAAACCATTCAGCAACTTGTGCATGATGAGGGCCGGAAAACAAATCACAACGTTGGCGCCATTGTCGGGTTTTTCGCCAGGCTACTGACCCTAGAGAAGAAGGACCAACGTGCTGAAATCTGTCAAGAACTCCGCTAGTGTGTCATGGATGACCAGTCCTTCATGTGGAGGATCATTACTGGTAACAAAGATTGGGTGTACTGATACGACCCTGAGATGAAGTGAAAGAGCCCATCATTTCCATGACAGATGCAGGTCCAGAGCTCGACCAAGCATGATCATCGTCTTTTTCACCAGTGGTGGCATTTTACGAATTCTACTGCCAGGTTTTAAGGCTTCTGAGGGAGATCTGTGATGTGCAAATCTCAAAGCTTTTAGATACCCACTCTACAGCTCAACTCCTCAAACACCATTACAGGAAAGTCCCGGTCCTTACGTTTTGATTGGCTAGAAAACTGCACTTCCATACATGGGCATGGGAAGAGGCGGAGTAGCGGAGTAGATGCGTTTAAAGCTACAGACGTTGAACCTGGTACAAAAGTGAAACATAAGAAATATCAGGCTTTCCAGAATGCACGATCGGAGTGGTATTCAAGCTGAGCCTTAACGGACACATTTTGGAGACGTCTAGTACTGAGGTCACTTATTTGAATCGAGGCATCTTGAAAATCTTAAGCCTCAGATGGTAGAGCTTTGTGATATCAGGAAGTTCTCCCAGTTTGCACTTTCTGGTTTYGTGACATCATGGCAAAATATATTTTGTTTTGGTAACAATGAAGAGAGAAAACACAGCCTGGTGCAGCAACAAATGTTTATAGCTGCTATAACGTAAGTGAGAAGAGGAACTGAGAAACAAGTTTCTTTTTTTACCTCTCTCTCTCTCGCTCTCTCGCTCTCTGTGTGTCTCCTAAAATACTCAGCCATTTTGGAGAGAAATCAGAAAGCAGAAACTCCCCAGTCCTGAAKACTTCCTTGAGTTGCAAAAATTTGACACTGATGTGCTGTCATACACAATAAGTGCTCTAAAATACGCTCTCCTTCTGGAAAATCTTTTGGAAAATAATCAACTTCAGGGAAGCCACAGAAAGCTTGCTTTGCCTCGTGCTGCATTACATCATTCGATGGTTAAATATTTCCTAACAGCTCATCACTACATTTTCATTCCTTACTTAATCACTGCTGTAGACAAAACCAAATCATACAGAACAGCATGGAAACAAGTCAACCTAAAACTTTGCAGATTGAAGTCAATTTAAGTGTATTGTTATCGCTTGTAATAACACGTATTGGCACAAAGCAGCTTTAAAGAAATCCGAATGTACATTTAGATCCCTAATGAAGAAGCCAGAGGCAACAGTGATGTAAAGTGATGGGACACAGTGAGGAAAAACCTCCTGATAATAACAGAACAACTGTCCCTCTAATAAGGGGTAGGGGGAAAAAAAATACATTGTTGCAAATACACCACAATTTATTCCTGAAAGACTCTACATTGGTGTACAGACTGTTACAATGATGCTTAAACAGATCACTGGTTCATAAAAGGTAACCTCAAGATAGATCTTGGGCTGAAGGTACGACAATCACAAGTTAACATCTTGCAATAATAATAATAATAATTTAAAAAATAATATTAATTTAAATAATAATAATAATTTTAAAAATAATAATAATTTTAAAAATAATAATAATAAAAAAATAAAATAAATTAAATAAATAAATAATAAATAATAATAATACAATTTCCTCAATATTGTATCAACAGAGGATTTGGGGTAAAAGCAGCTTTTTAAAAAGCTTGTTTGGAATGAGAAGACATTTTAGTAATATTTGATCTGATTTTCCACTAAAATCTTTATTTAATCATCATCAAATCGAATTCAAATCAAGTTAGTTTTATTTGTCACATACACAGTCATACACAGTACGATACGCAGTGAAATGCTTAAATGACCGCCTGTGACCTTTTAAATAATCAATAAAAAATAAATTATGGAATAAAACAAGAAATAAAATCTGGAAAAACTTCAGCTATAGAAAATATACAATATAAAAAATATAGCTGTACAATTATTGAATTAGATTTTATATATATATATGTTTTTATTTGTGTGTGTGTGATTGTTAGACTGTGATGTTGAGTTACCCTTTAAAATCCTGCAGCTCTATATTGTCTCCCAGCACACTGAGAAATTCGGCAAATGCCGGCGTCTCTTCGCTATTCCTGAATAACTCTTCCTCAGACGTCTGTGATAGAAGAAATACGGTAGTGGAAAAAAACAAAAATAATAATAATAATAATAATATCAAAATTTAAGCCTCTAGTGTAGCATTCCTGCATATTTTATTACCGCTAATCTAAATGCTTTTTAAGGACTCTCTCAGTCTCACTCACCTGTCCGAACTTCTGATATATGACCCCGAACTTGAAAGTGTTGTTGACTTCGTGCTCGTCGAAGCCGACTATCAGCTGAGAGGCCTGAGGGACGGGAAAAAGCAGACAGCGAGTGTGAGACAGAGCCAGCAGGAAGAGCATATGTGTGTGAGTCAGGACTCAAGAAGGGTTTCATGTGGACTGTGGCCATGAGGACAAATGGGGTCCAGAGATGATACACAGAATGCTGAAATACTTTATACACACACACATACACACACACACACACACACACACACACATGCACAAACTCTGAGCCTGAGGGCATTAGTGAAGCAGATGGACTTTGCTGCACCCTGGGGTACACACACATTAGCCCAGATGTCCTGAGTAGTGCAGTGTAGTGATCTCTGTAAATAGAGCAGAACCCAGTCCCCATTAGTCTCATGACAAAAAAAAAAGGCAGCACAACTTTAGAAAGTTATAGACAGTTTTTTTTTTTAAACCTTGCGCTCTTTTCCCTTTCTCAGGGAAATCGAATCAGATTATTTGATCCGCACAGGTTTTTGCGCCGGATCCCCTTCCTGCTGGTATTATATATGGGAATAGAGTTGGGAATAGTCTTGCCCAAGGGCCCAACAGTGGCAAACTGTCAGTAGTGGGGTTCAAAGAGATTTCAGAGTGTTTCTGTGGGAATTCATGTCCATTCATTCTGTAGAGCATTTTATGAGGTCAGGAGGCACTGATGTTGGATGAGAAGGCCTGGCGTGCATTGATTTTAATCAGGGCTCTATGTTTGGGCCAGTCAAGTTCTTCCACACTGAACTCATCAAACCATGTCTTTATAGTCCTTGCTTTGTGCACTGGGGCTCAGTCATGTTGGAATAGAAAAAGGCTTTCACCAAACTGCTGCAACAGTTTGGTGAATGGCCCCCAAGGTCTCCCGATCTGACCCCCTTAGACTTTTATCTTTGGGGTCATCTGAAGGCAATTGTCTATGGTGTGAAGATATGAGATGTGCAGCACCTGAAACTACGGATACTGGAAGCCTGTGCTGGCATTTCTCCTGCGGTGTTGCTATCAGTGTGTGAAGAGTGGGAGAAGAGGGTTGCATTGACAATCCATCACAATGGGCAGCACATTGAACACATTTTATAACTTGTAAATGACTCATGAAAGAATAAAGTTACGTTAAAACCAAGCACACCATTGTTTTTCTTGTGAAATTCCCAATACGTTTGATGTGTCACATGACCCTCTTCCTATTGAAAAAACAAAAGTTGGATGCAACATGGCCGACTTCCAAATGGTCACCACCCATCTTGAAAAGTTTGCCCCCTCACATATACTAATATGCCACAAACAGGACGTTAATATCACCAACCATTCCCATTTTATTAAGGTCTATCCATATAAATGGCCCACCCTGTACATAAATACTAGTGTTATAATATAATAGTGTTGTAGTGAATCCAGAGCCTAGTCCTGGAACATACTGTATAAGTGAAGGGGAACATGGAGCACATGGAGAGAAAGGGTGCCAATAGTTGTGGAACTAAACTAGAATCTGAAGCATGAGAATTTATATTGATTTTTTTTTGGGGGGGGGCAACACACTTACCCTCGGGTACAGGACGGGATTAAACTTCAGACCCGTGACATCATCACAAAGCAGCTGAAACAAAACAGGTGGAATTAGGCGCATATACGGGTGTAAGCAAAAGTTTGTGCACCCCTGACTCATACAGTATAATTGTTGACCACATGAACTTTATGTCTTTACATTTTTTCTTTTATTAAATTTTTTGGGTTACTTTTACATTTTCATACATACTGTAGAAATCTCATGGCATTAGAAAGTTGATACACGATACACACCTTGGCTATCTGAGGAACACTGGGCAGCTGGTTCAGTCCCTCCAGTGGAATTCTGTCATGAAGCGTCTTTGTCTTTGACCTGAAAGATTACAAGAAGAAGACAAACAATGTGTTGTAGCTTTTTTTCTGTACAATTCTAATTCAGGTTCCCAATTCTCAATTCAGGTTMATTTTATTTAGAACATGTAAAATTTTAGCCAAAGGTGACAGTAGACAGAACTGAGACATGTACATATGATTAAAGCAGAAGTTTTTATGTCCAGATCTACAGGATCATGGTGAGATTATCCTCTGAAGCAAAGCTCACGACTTTGGTAACTATTGTCCGTAAGTATAAACCTACCAGGCATCAGCAGCCCCTTCCCCTAAATCTTATTGGTTTCAGTAACATTTACAGGTAGGCATAAACCAAATTTCCATGTACAGATGTAGAACATAGGACGAACAGTTGGCGAAGAAATCATGACAATTGATGACTCAATTAGTTTCCAGTCAACTGCAAGTCATGATGAGATTATTGTCTCCGCTAAATCAAAGAGTGGGTGGCCTTTTGGTAATACATAGGCAGATTTGGACAGATTGATCGTGGATTACTTTACCATAATACATACAGTAATGCACATGCATATTATACACAACTTGAGGTACTGTGGAATCTTGGATTAAGTGAAGTGGGAAATATCACGTGCATACCCTGAAATAGTGGTACGGTATGTCTAAATGACATTTTTACAGATTAATGATCCAGACGTGTCTAAAAAGGGCTTATGTGGGACCACCTACAGCAGGAGGCGGACAGTACAGTGCAATAACCTTGTGATACATAATCACTTAATCATATTTGGGAGTTTTCAGGCCAGGCCCTGTACCTGAGCAGTTTCTTAGGAATGTTTTTTGCGTGTTAAGCCACACAGTGACCTATGAATGATTCAAGCATAAGAACCAGTGAAAGAGGGGGTGGGGGGTTCAAAGACTTTTGCACAGTACTGGAAACCATTCGAATGAAAAATGAAGAGCTTGTGACTCTGACATAATAAAAGTTATCTATAAAGTCAGTGGTCATGACATGCAAACACAGGGTTGAGAACAAATTTGTCCTTTATCTATGACAGCTGACACTTATTTACAGTATGTCAGTTGTCACAAAGGGCTTATGTAACCCTATGAACACCACCCTTAATCCCAATAATTATGGCTTTGTACAATTACAAACAGACTCTATAATTACAGAACCAACCACTCAATCTTTTCCTGTAGATATATATCCTACTATAGCTCATGAGCACACACACAATGAGTTTTGATGTTTCTATATTATATCTCCTTAGATGTCATGTGACCTCTAACTAAGCAATGAATTATATGAATTTCTTAGCATTTTGGCATGGTGGCATAGTGCTTAGCACCGTGGTTTGATTCTCGCTTTTTGGGTCTGTGTGCATGGAGTTTGCATGTTCTCCCTGTGCTTGGTGGGTTTCCTCCGGGGACTCCGGTTTCCTCCCACAGACATGCTGACGTGCCTGTCCTGGGCACCCCATCCACTGTGTATCCCGTCTAATGCCCCAAGTCCCCTAGGCTAGACACCAGGCCCGCCTGGACATCTTCTTTCGTGTCCAGAATGAGCAGAAAATACTAGCATCTCATAAAATGTACTGTGCCACTTACAGTATACAGTATGGCAAACTTTCATCCTCGTTTCACTTCTCGAATTCTGACTCATTTTTCCAGTTCTACCTTTTATGTTTAACTTTAGCTTATTCCCTCTTGTTGTTCAAATGAATTCCTTCAAAAGTGTCTTTTCCAGCTTGTCTTTAGACATGAGCCGTCCTGGGCGTTATGAGCCATCGCCTGGACGTACAAAAAAGCCTCTCTTCCTGATACTGTGCTGATTAGTTCAATTAAATACAGTATTCTTAAACGCACATATACAAGATGTGTCCCCAAATAATGAAGAGAGAGAAAGAGAGGGAGAGGAAGAGCGCATGTGTGTGTGTGTGTGTGTGTGTGTGTGTGTGTGTGTGTGTGTGGCAGTCAGTGCTTTTGGGCAGAAACCCACTGCTCTAATAAGACCATAATACGAAGGAATTCCTGACCTTCATTTCCCTCGTGCTTTAAAGACATAATGAGGTTTCCCAAGCTACTGCCTGTGCAATAATAGTTCATGTCTGAAATAAAGAGAGAGAGAGAGAGAGAGAGAGAGAGAGAGAGAGAGAGAGAGAGAGATGCCTCAATTTTACATGCTTCATTTCATTTCTTGAATTCCTCGCCAGCGCGATCCACATCCCTTTCAGGAGAAAATACTTCTTTTTTTCCGACCTGTTCATTTGACATCCAGCTCAGCTCAACGTAAGTGTCGTGTTCTCGAACCTCCATCGAGACGTAAACGCCATGAATAGAAAACTCTTTCAAAATCTGTGTTTATATTGTACAGTGCAACAAGCAAAACATGTCTTTGAAAGAAACGGCGTTACAGGCGTACTCTTGACTCTTGACACTCTCGACACATGCCGATCTTTTACACCTCAGACTGGGTGAGAAATGAACAACAACAAAAAAAAGTTAGCATGTAAAATGTTTAAAGAACCTTCGAACACGTATAAGAGGATTCATGGATATGCATCAGTATACAAATTGGAAACTGCTTCCGTAAATAAGCTATTATTAATTTATTAGCTGATAACGTTCTTGTAATATAACAACTTGGCTAATGCATACAATTTCTAGTTGCATTTTCATTTTCAAAGTGCATTTTCAGATAGGATCATATAGCAGCATTTTTCATAGCACTTACTGTAATGCTCCTTATCTCTATCTATTCATGGTTTGTTTTTTTTATAAATATGCATACACATTTATATTTCTATCAGATGAAAAGAAATGGCCTTTTATGTTTTAGTGTTCGGAACTTTTTTGAATTCAAATCTTGCAACGATCTTAACTGTCATTCAGATGAAACTTTAGACTTCACATGGAAAGACACAAACCTGAAAATGTGTATTAGTCTAAAATATTAAAACATGAATTTGACACAGTTATGGATACTACAGAAAAAAAGAACAGAAAAAAAAAACTTAACTTGGCATGGAATGCATTCATTTAAGCAACTTTTAACAGGTCATATTTTTCTAGAAGGGTAAACTAGTTTTAGTATCAATACTCAAAGAAATATGAATAATTAGCATTTTAAGTTATAATTATTTGAAGCAAGACAGAATACCACTGAAAAATGGCCATTTTTGAAACACATATAAAATCATCTCTCCAAATGGCTGAAGTTAATAACTTGAAATTTTTAGGGACGCAAAATTGGTCACTTAACATAAATATTATTATTATTATTATTATTATTATTATTATATCAGAGTAGAAATTCGGTTCTTATAGCAAAATAACATTTACTATATATTATCTTATTATAAATTAGAAAACACTTAGACGATGTGTGTTTTTATAGAAAAAATATTTAAATGTAGCACAGCACCATAATGATTCTTTTCTATGACCAGACACTAAAAATGTGTTATTTATTACAGAGCGATGCACCGTATTTGTTTTTATTCACTTATATTTATAGATGTCATGTATTTTCTCAAAAGGCAACTTGTTAAGTCAAATACCAAAACCCTGAAAACGACTCCTTCCCTAAATGCTAATTAAATGTCAAGATATCAACGGTTATACCTTTTAAACGTATGATTAAGATGTATGATTTCTACTCACTCTTCCAAAAAAGTGTTTGCGGTACGCTCGTGCTGTGCTGTTGCTCTCCAGCCTGTACCCAAACCCTCCTCCTCCTCCTCCTCCTCCTCCTCCTCCATCTCCCCCTGGTCCTGCCACTTCAGCATCCTCTTCCTCACAAAAGCTGCTGTCTGAGGAAGTCGGGGTGCCCACTGGAGCCTCCGCATCCTCGATCCAGTAACCTCCAAACTGCGGCAGGATCACTTGTGGATACGGTCCACCTTTTTCCAGCACCTATAGGATGAAGAGGAGGATGTGTTGATGATGATGATGATGATGATGACGACAAGAGCATGGGAATGAATTCTGTAATACATTTGGAGATGTTGTTGAAACTCACGTCTTCGATCCGGGGATACGGGATGTAGTCGTCCTGTTAGGAAGATTAGTTAGCAAGCATTAATAATAATAATAATAATAATAATAATAATATTTATGTTAAGTGACCAATTTTG
>QMIH01000131.1:372048-391252 GCA_003987875.1 Clarias batrachus
ATAATAATAATAAAAAATCACAAATGCCTGTGTAAAAAAGTCAAATATTATAAGGAATGAAGTTTGTGCTGATATTATTGAACATGTTAAACAGAAGGGAGTATATTTTGAACCAAGCATGCAATATGAATACCGGTAAAACTAGTTTAACTAGAACTGTATTAAATAAAAACTGTTCTAAGTACAGATGCAGTCAGAGATTACACATGAGCTCATCGTGCACAGGACTGCCATTGGCAATGAATTTTTAAACATTTTTTTTTTTTTTAAGGATTATAGCACACACCGTTGAGCTTTAATAAAAGAAGCATATTCAATACTGTACATTGATCCGGGTCATACTGTACTGTAGGTCATCTTGGAGATTTTGGTATACTGAATATATTTATGTTGTTCATGTACATGTTTAGTCCGAGAGTTTTGCCCATGCATAAATTTCTTTGTTTAAATCCAGTTAAAAAGCAACAGTAAAAACAAAGCTAACATGTGCACCTGCCCTCCGGATTAAACAACTAATCAATACTTCAATTAATAAAGGCATTCAACAGCCAGAGTCCAATGGAAAAGCAAGCATTGGTACCATGGCAACCATTCCTCCTCAGGCTGCGTGTGATGGGGACTTTGGTAAGTGTGAATTGCCTTTTTTGTTTTCACACCAAACACATGCACACAGGCATTAACGTAGACGGTACACACAGTGGTGTCGGGGTACAACAGGACTGCAGATCACTCCAACTGGACTGGCAGAGTAAATCTAGTCATCTAGTGTGAAGGTTAAAGTAAAAAAAAACAAATGCAAAAGCTTTTGTAAACATAGCTTTTGGCATATCGCAATTTATAACTTTTTTTTTTTTAAAGGGTAAACAAAAACTTAAATTCTGCCCTGAATTAAATATAGAAATACTGTAGTTACACCTGGTCTGCCTTGATTTGGAGCCTTTTTTTGGCATGCTGTTATCAGAAAATAATCTACTAAGAGTTAAACAGTGATTAATAAATATTTTAACAAATTAAAACAAAGTCTTTCGGAAATCTTTGCCTGTTACTGAGACTCTTTCATTCCTGTATACAGGGTCATGGGGGGACAGGAGGCTTTCCCAGGAGGATTTAGGCACGAAGTGTGAGTACACACACAAAGACTACGGGCAATTTGGGAACACCGGTTATCCTAATCTGCCTCTCTTTGGAGTGTGGGAGAAAACCGAAGTATCCAGGGGGAAACCCACCAGGCACTTAGTGTAATAAGAACATCTCTTATCATAACCTTTGACCAGGAAAAAAATCATCAATCACTGAATTATTGCTAAGAATAGAACTGAGTAAAATGAGTATAATGTTTGTTTTGCACAATATTCCTCTGTAGCTGACGTATCTATTGACTTGTACACCACATAAAGGCAGATCAGCAGTTCAGGTGATGTAAAGTATATAACATAGTGCTATGTTAAACTTTCTTGCATAACAAATTTGTTGGAATTGTGCAGTTAAATAAAACTTAAATAATCTGAGAAAAAAAAGTTATTTTGTTTTCATCATCACTAATAATTACATAATTACATAATCACTAATAATAAAGCGGTGCTGGACCAAGGCCAGGAAGATCGTGAAGGACCTCAGCCATCCCAGTAATGGACTGTTCTCTCTGTTGAGGTCAGGAAAGCGATTCCGCTCCCTGAAGACCAATACAGAGAGACTGAAGAGGAGCTTCTACCCGCAGGCGATACGGTCTCTCAACCAGCACACCATACAGTACTGACTGACTCAGACTCACTTGACACACCCACACCCATGCTTCTTGCACTTTCTCTGGACTCTTGGGACAATCTTGCACACCCTTCACACCACATCACAATTTACTCTATAGCACATGTCACTTTAAGCACAAAATCACTTTATAGCATTCTTGCACACCCCCTGGATGGACATCTCTATTTATATTCATTTTCCGTACTGTTCACCTAGTTTCACCTAGGCTTTAATATTACCACTTATGTATATTTTTTTATATATTACTATTTTTATGCTTAGGTAAATCTACCTCTACATTCTTGTTATATCCTTTGTGTAAATACTCTTAAAATATAGTTTAAAATATAGTTTTCTATTCTAAGGTCACGGGCAGTCGCCTAAGCATTTCAYTACATATCGTACTGTGTATGAATGTGTGTGTGACAAATAAAATTTGAATTTGAATTTGAAATTTGAATAATGAATGATCATGCACTTATTCAATGTTAACCTGTTTAACTATTGTGTAAGAAAAATTAGTAAAATTTGCAATTCTGATCTAGATATTAAATGTTGGCAGACAACTTGCTCATGTACTGTATTTGTGCTAAACAGCACTATTTTTCATTTATTTTCTTCCCTTTTTACCTGATGTGTTTGATATTTATTTTAATTTATTTTATTTTTAGCATAACATTTTTTWAAAAAAAACTTGTTTGATGACATCATTAGTTATTATACCTTCCACCATCAGGTTAATGTTGTAACGATTTTAAGGTCCCTTCACCGTAGTGTAATGTTATACTGGACTACCATTACACCCTATTGACCTTATCTTCAGTGTCACATTACACACTCCATCTATCTATCTGCTATGTTATTCTAACCTTTGTGGTTACACAAGTGTCTGGTGTGCAGATTTCTTTAAATTATTTTTGTTATTTTAGATTCTCATTCGACTCCTGCGAGAGGCTATTAAATCCTAAACCGCCGCTTCTCGTCTCGGCTCCGCGGCTTCTGAATGGAGCATATTGATTTTGCCCTAGACTCAGTGGCTGGTGAGGAAACTTCAATCCATATCTGAGCTCCAGCACCCATATGGGACCTGTTGATATATACGCTTCATGAGATGCTCATAAGTTTGCTTTAAGCTCGACAGCCTGCTTAAAGGAGCAAACTGGAAATGAAAATCTTCCTCATACTCTATATTTATTCCATCAAACAATTCCATCTTATTAGTTAAATTCTCGAATCGGATTGGGTAGAAGATCTTGATTATGTTTCCCTAAGTGTGTTTCCAGATGGTAATCACAGTTTATTGTAATGTGATGGTTTTACAGTAATGCATCAGTGGAATTTAACAATTATTATATTAGTCACTGATGTGTTTAAATTTTCTGAATTTATCAGTTATGTAATGAGCTTCTTGTGTCAGAGGTCTAACTTTCAGCTTGGAGAAGTCATTTTCATTCTCGAGTTTGCGTTTTGTGACTTATCTATGTATAATAATTATTTAAAAAATGTTTATATAAAAATATTTTATATAAAAATATTTAAAAAATTAAATAATAATAATAATAATAATTATTATTATTATTATTATTATTATTATTATTATTATTATTTAAAAAAATAATAAATAATAATAATAATAATAATAATAAATTATATTTTTGGGGGGGGGTTTGATATTGTTTTTATTATTATTTGTAGCATGATAAAACTGCATTTTCTTCTTTCTGTTTTATTTTAACTTTGAATAAAGTTGCATGCATAGAGATAACAGTAACACCTAGTGTAATAAAACACTGATTTTTTATTTTATTTTTTTTATTATAAAGCATGCCCCCTAGTGTGTAAATCCTTATTAACTCAGCAGTTACCTGGACAATTGGTGTACATTTCTGTACGACAGTTTTAGGTCTAATCTTCCTTTATTTAAAAAAGATATATAATCGCCTTACTGCATTTGTCCCTTTTATGAGCTACATAATCCCACACACAAGTCGATGCATTTCCCTGTATCCTCAGACAGCCTAAAGTGAGTGTAAGTGTAAATAATATGAAATGCACTATGAATATTGATGGCTTGCCTGTAACTTTTGGGTGCAATGTGCACTTCGTTTACATGCAGTCTGTAAGCGGAGATGAAGGGCAGCCCGTAGGATTTAGTGTACAGAAAACAGAGACAAAAAGGACGAGGTGGTGGGGGGGGCAGTGTGCTCTAAAAATAGCTTGAGAAAGCCACATTCTGTCGCTCTGTAAATAAGTGGCTCTGGCAGTGCGGCACTTGTTATAGAGACAAAAGCAGCTCATCCGGTGCTCGTACTTAATCGGTGAGCCAATGCCAGCTAGAGTTCAATAGACAAATGTGGGGTTAGGCAGGAAACGGTTACGTCAGGCCTCGATGTAGAGCAAATCACAGAGCACACAGGTCTGCTTCATGCAGCTGAATATACAGGCATATATCAAATACTGGTGAATAGACAGCCTTTCATTGTGTAACAAGCAGAATAGGCCTGAGTAAATACATGATACAGGACTACAGTGGAAGCCAGAAGGATGGATAACCCAATAAAACAGTGCAAGGTGCTTTTTAAAGAAACAGCGCTGTGTCATTCTGTGTATTTAGTGGCACACACACACACACACACACACACACACACACACACACACACACACACACTGCGATAACTCAACAGATATGCTGGACATCGTATCAAGCAGGAAGCACTCTACAATTACTCAAAGATCTCAAATAAAGATCAGGTAATACATTTAATGTCAAGTTCACGGTCAAAGTATTCGCAAACAGTGTTGAGCCACAAATCTAAAACAACCGTTCGATCTACAGTATAGTGTCGTATCCAGGCAACATGACAAAATCTGTCTGGCTTCAACAAAAAATGACCCCCCACTGGACATGTCACATTTAATACCAATCAATTAAAATGGACTGGGCAGTCACATGACCCACTCCTAGCTGTGTTTCTATTCCTCTTATAGAATACACAGACCTGTGCACCCGTGCTGCGGATTCTTATCGCTACTTGTGTCATTATTTTGCTCAAGATATAGTATTTAAATTAATTTTACATGAAAAAAAGTGGACATTGTAGGAGGGTCGAATGATCGTCCTGCATCAAGCAAAGAAAACAACTACGGAGATTTACTGCACAGTGACTGCAACTGGGTCAAGAAYTGTCCAATGCATTATTAAACCCTAGGAATATATTGCTGAAAATCGTGATTTCAGATCACTTAAACGCTCAGTGAAGTCACATTGTAAACAAATAAACAAAAAAGTAAATAAAATCAGAGCTATGTTTAATAGTGAAAGTAAGAGCATTTCACCATATACACCCAAAATGTAATGAGAACTTATAGGATTGGAATTAAACAGCTGTCTGTCCATAAGAAAACCGCATGTTAGTGAGCTTCATCTGAAGAAAAAAAGAAAAAAAAGAAAATGACTTCAGTTTGCTAGGGAGCATAARTATTAGACTTTGGAGCCTTTGTAGTCCGATGCCAGTAGGAAGTGAAGCGCATGAAGCGATGCACCCATCATGCATAGTGTCCACTGTACAAGCCTCTGGAGACAGTGTTATGATCTGGGGTTGCTTCAGTTTCTCGGGTCTAGACTCAGCAACCTTACTGTATGTGGCAATAAAATTAAGTCTGACGACGACCTGAATGTACTGAATGACCAGGTTATCACATCTATGGAGTTTTTCTTCTCTGATGTCACGGAGCATATTCAAGGACTCTGGAGACATGAGGAATCATTTTCACATAGGAACCTGACACCACATTATATGCTGTAATCAAAGGTAAAGGCAGAAAGAAAAAAAACCTCTTTTGCATTGGTTATTTCAAATAGTCTAAATTTAATGTAGCAATTGAAAAGGCGATTGTAACTTACTTACTTTTAATGGTCTCATTGACACACCATTGGAGCTACAGTACATTGAATGTTGTGGAACATTTATGATTATATCGCTTATGTTATAGCAGCTGTAACTTTAAATTTCTTTATATCTTTTGGAAAAAAGAGTTTACACTTATATACCTTGTTTTTTTTTTCTTAATAAAAGTAAAAAATATTATCAATAATAATAATAATAATAATAATAATAATAATAATAATAATAATAATGTTATTATTCTTATTATTATTGATAATCTTTTTTACTTTTATTAAGCAAAAAAACAATGTATATAAATGTAAACTCTTCTTTCCAAAAGATATAACTAAATTGAAAGTTACAGTTTTAACTTTATATTATTATTATTATTATTATTATTATTATTATTATTATTATATTTGGAATATTCCAAAGTGCTGGCACTGGAGACTCCTTTCATTAATGTTAGAAAAACACCTCCTTACAGAAACTCAATAATTACATATGTTTGTCCTAATCTGGTTTAAAATTGCGAAAATGAATCAAAACCTTCTGGACAATCAGTATATATTAAAAAAAAAAAAAACAAGAATATAGTCACTATATTTTTCATCTCCATATACATTCAGTTTAACAGCTCTCAAAACGTCTGGAGTCCGAGCAGAGGTTCACTAATCAACTGTCTTATTGCACACTTTATGTTCAAGTTATGTCTTCATGCACTTCATTATTTCTCTATACAGACGCTCATTAATCCCAAATGTGTCAGTTGTCACAGCCTCCCACCGATCTGACGCCTGATCTGAATGAATGGAGCTGGTGTTTTCCCAGGTTATAAACCTGCCATAAGCCACACATTCCCAAATATATGGTACATTAGGAGTTCATGGATGAATATAACTCATAACTCACGGTGTCATAACGAGCCCTGGGTCACAGGAGATCCAGCTTTGTTTGTGTACATGACTTCGTATACGTGTTACTGAATTAGGGGTTTATGTCCTTCTAATCTCACACGGCTGCTAATCATAAAGGCTTTCTCACAAAGTGATGGCGGAGAGGGGGGGTGGGGCGAGGAAAAGAGCCAGATTGTGAGAGAGATGGCTAGGGTTTAAAATATTCTGCCGTGTCACTGCTTGGTGTAATGAAGCCAATGTTTAATAAGTCATTAATAATGTTAATATGTCAACGATTTTACCAGTATTCAGTATTGATCCATTTATCCATCCACGCATCTACTGTTTATCATGCACAGGGTCATGGGGGGCCTGAAGCCTTTCCCAGGGAACGTATAACACAAAGCATTGTACATGCAATCATGCAACTTGGAAACACTAATCAGCCTACATTGCATTTTTGAAGACTATGGAAGGAAACTGAAGAAAAACACCAAGCACAGGGAAAACATGCAAACTTCACACACAGACAAAAGACTAGAAGTGAGATTCAAACCTCTAACCCTTGAGGTGTGACATAAAAGTGCTAACCACAAGCCACTGTGACAAAGTTCATATTAATAAATGCAAACAAACAAACAAACAAACAATTAAATATCACATGAAAGCATAGCGAGAGGAAAATACGTAAGGGGTAAAAAATATATATATTTTGTCTTTTCATCACTTAATGTTATTTTTTTTTTATGTTAGTCTGATATACAATATCCAAAAACATGTGATGACAATGTAAAAAAATATTGTAAAACATATAATAATAATAATAATAATAGGTTCCTCTCAAATAGTTTTTTTAAACAAATGTAATAAAAATGTCCAATACTGATATTCAGTATAGAAAAATAGAAATTAAATTAATAAATACATTATATATTATAATTATAAAATTATCAATTAATTAACATGATTTTGCTTATTTTGCAATATATAGAACTTTACTTCCTGTAAAAATGTTGAATTATTTGTGAATTATATATTTTTAAATATTTAAATATAAGATAAATATGATACATTTTAGTAAATAATAAAAATGTAAAGGTAATAAATATAGTATTTTCCATATAGTGTATTGAATGTTTGAATATTGAATTAATAATAAAAATGTATTGCATGAAATACTACATTCAATTAATAATAATAATAATAATAATAATAATAA
This sequence comes from Clarias batrachus, assembly GCA_003987875.1. Taxonomy (NCBI): domain Eukaryota; kingdom Metazoa; phylum Chordata; class Actinopteri; order Siluriformes; family Clariidae; genus Clarias; species Clarias batrachus. The sequence continues at coordinate 379,797 of QMIH01000131.1, forward strand.
TAATAATAATAATAATAAGTGGCATGCTGGCGTAGTGGTTTGCACTGTAGCCTCACACCTCCAGAGTTTGATTCTCACCTCATGTCTGTGGTTGTAGAGTTTGAGTTTAAAGTATGTTCTCCCTGTGATTTGTGGGTTTCCTTCCCCAAGTCCAAAGACATGCAAATTAAGTTACCTGGCATTCCCGCCTCGTGTACGAGAGAGTGACACAGTGAGTAGAGTAAATTAAAAGAAAAGTGATTAGGAATAAAAATAAAAGGTTAAGAAGATTGTGTCAAGGCAAGAAAGGAAAGAGCAGAGGAGCAGAGGGAGGTGTGGAAATACAGTTCAGTGTGAGAAAACGAAAACTCCACGGTTTAATGAGGGGAGCAAATGACGAAATAGGGGGGGAAAATCAGCAGCCCCGCCTTGGAAATAGAGGAAACTGGCTAACATGTTGACTCACTTCATTACACGGTCATATTTTTGGATTTTGAGCGATGCATAGAGAAAGGGAGCAGTCAAAGCGGTGACTCTCTGCAGAGGGTCAGAGGCTGCGGTCAGCAGTCGATGTCGTTCCAGAGAGCATCCAGTTGCTGAAATGAATCATAAATCACACCCTCCGCAATCTTCATCACCCATAAAACTGCAATAATTATCTGCCTCGCTGTTGTTCAGCCATGTTTAAACTGTTAGCAATTACAGAGCAATCAGGCCTCAATCAGAGCCACGCAGCGGCGCAAGCTTTCTCAAAGAAATGCTTTTTGTCTATCAGCCGCAACAGGCCAGCTGTTTTCTCTCTCAATCACAGCCAATCCATCACACGGGGCACTTAAAGAGCCATTTATTCTCATGAAACACACTGACGTGTTCTTCAGCTTGGTGTTACAGTATCCAGGTGAGTTCCTGTAAAATATTTAAAAGTGTGAATCTTATTTAAAATATATAAATGGAAATATTACATAACTATTATAAATTATTATTAGTTTCAAAATTATTATTCAATATTTAGGGTGGCTAAATAAAGTTACATCAAATGAATTATTACCAACAAATTTTAATAAAATGTTTAAATACGTATTATTTATTTTTATAAATAGGTTAAGAAATTAATAAGGACAATAATGCTTACATCACAATAAACTATTTTAATTAATGTAAAAAGAGTAAATAAGTTGTGAATTTTATTTAAATAAAATAAATGTATAACTAATATAAATTATTTTATTGACAAATATTTTTATATATAATATTTAAGATATATTATAATATTTAGGTTGGCTAGTGATAAAAGTAAATCAAATGATTTAATAAAAATTAAATTATTACTTGAAAGTTTGAAATAAATAATATAGTTTAAAAAGTTATACAAATGTATAATAAAAAGGTATTGCATAAAATGATTAAATAATATATAATTAAATCAAAAACATTTTTTAAATATAAACTTTAATTAAATTTAAATGCATTAAAAAAATTATAGTATACTGTATATCAAATCAAACCTTATTTTTTAAAATTAAATAAGGATTATTTAAAATAATAATTGAGATAACTTGTTGTCATCACAAAACCTCCTAAAGCTTAAACGTTTCTCTCGCGTTTCTAACTAGTGCCCTTAGGAAGCTAAAAATCATTAACTATGCAAGCAACACCATCGATAATATCATAGCGTCCATTAGCTATAAAGCCGTACTGAAGGATGTGATGCATGCAAATAATCCGGCGTGTGGCAGGACGAAAACAAGGCACTCTGTTTTACCTGTTCAAATATAGACTAATGATTAGACAGAAAGAGGAACAACTTGCTGGCCCAATACAACATAAAAGTCCACCAGAGGCTTGCTGGGAAATGCCCTGAGAGGAAAGAAGAGGGAAGAGTGAATGAGGAAAGGTCAAGTTCTCTGGGAGACACTGAGAMTAGTCAGGCTTTTCAACTTTGTCTGTAACAAGCAGCAGCATCCTTGTGGAGTCCCAAGAGGAAGCAATTGCTTTTTTTTTTCTTCTTTTTTTTTTAGGCAGTGAATGATGCACACCTGTTGCTTCGACAAAAGGCTTTACATCTTGCTTCCTTTCTGTCTACAAAGCTGACTCTCTCAGGTACAGCATGTTCAACAGGCTAGGCGTTAATAAAAACCACACAAGTACTGCTTAAAAAACAAGCCGTGGAGGTAGAGTTTACTTTTACGTTGCAAATGTACATCAGAAGATGCAACACTGGTGTATTGATTTTGGTCTAATTGATGTTACTAACAACCACTGTGACATGTGTTTATTCCTGAAAATACAAATTAATGAAAGAAGGTTTCACTGTACAATGCTGTTTACTTGTTGCAGGCTTTTCTTTTTATTATTATTATTATTATTATTATTTATTTTTTCTCTTTTATTATATTTCATACATTTTCCATCATTTAAATGTACTGTATAAGACTCATCATTCGGACATTCATTTAAACCTAACAAAAATATTATGCTTTTTTTTTTTCCAATCTCAATATGTATCAACATATTTCTTTTATCCAGCATGTTTCTGTAAAAAGAAAAAAAAAAAAAAATGTCTGCTCATGTTAAAGCCTGAAGCAAAAGTAACAGGAGTAACCAGCAGACCAGTAACAGGCGGTAGCCACTCCTAGAAGAACCGAAGGGAAGAAAACCAACAACTGCTTCAAAAATAGACTTTAACGTGCAGCTGTCTGATGTTACANAAAGAAGGTTTCACTGTACAATGCTGTTTACTTGTTGCAGGCTTTTCTTTTTATTATTATTATTATTATTATTATTTATTTTTTCTCTTTTATTATATTTCATACATTTTCCATCATTTAAATGTACTGTATAAGACTCATCATTCGGACATTCATTTAAACCTAACAAAAATATTATGCTTTTTTTTTTTCCAATCTCAATATGTATCAACATATTTCTTTTATCCAGCATGTTTCTGTAAAAAAAAAAAAAAAAAAAAAAGGTCATCATTTTTATAAGGCTACAATAAAACTTATTATAAATGTGGAAAATCCTCTCTCGTTTTCATAGCCACTCCTAGAAGAACCGAAGGGAAGAAAACCAACAACTGCTTCAAAAATAGACTTTAACGTGCAGCTGTCTGATGTTACAGGCGTATCAGTCATTCATTTGATCCTCTAATAGAAGTACAGTATAATACGGTAGTACAGTCATACAGTACTGTATATTACACTATTAATAGCACTATCCTAAAAAGCCCGCTCGGAGTCAAAAGCAGAAATTGAGATCATGCAGGAAAAGGAGTACAGAAGTTATCGAGAAACCCACCGCTCCTTCTCTCTCTCCCTCTCCCGCTCTCTCTCCTTGTGCCTCCTGGACTTGTGCAGTAGTCCAATCAGGATGACAGCTGCCCGAATGCCGGCCTTCTTAGACTGAACGTTAGAATCAGACATATCTCCTGGTGCCGGTGCTGTTCTTCCAGGCTCAAGGTCCCAGGTTTCAATCCAGGGCTGTGTTTAATTTCACTGCTGCAACTGACTTCAGTGCCACTGGCTGTGCGAGTCAGAGTGTGCATCTCCGTCTACCTCTCTCTCTCTCTCTCTCTCTTTCCCTCGCTTGTTCCCACAGCCTGCCCCTGCCCATACCTGATAGGAACAGCACAAAGCTCAACCCCGCCTCTTTTCCCTGCCTGCTGCCGTCCCTTTACCCCTCTCCACTCCCACCATGCTGCATTACTTTCCATCTGTGTGTCTGCTCATACCTCAATAACTGGGACTTTCCGCTGGATAAAAAGGACACACTCTCATCTTCTTACACACACACACACTCTCTCTCTCTCTCTCTCTCTCACACTCTCTCACACCCTCTCACTACCTCTTACACCTCTTGTATGGGATCGCATCCCCCTGTGCATTCTTTTTATCTTCACCTCATTTTGACCTTCACTGCTTTATACACAGTTCTTCTTGCTGGTCTTGCATCGAACAGTATTGTGCATTGTGAATTGTGTCATCAAGGAGTTGCGTGAACGTCGCTTGCAACAAAGCCATGTGTGTTTGTGTTTGGTGGGAACCAGGATAGGAAAATCAGTTTTGACCTTGAGAGGTCATTTATCTGGTCATCACAGAGGAAATATTATTTTTATTATCATCATCATCATCATCATCAGTATGACTATTATTATAATTGTACTAGTAGTAAAAAAAAAAAAAAAAGCTTTTATATACATTAGCCTTAAAGATCCGAATTGTTTGAGTTTGGTTACAGAGCATAATGTTATTGTAACATCATTAAGTAGCAATTAGAAATTAGAGAAGTGTGTGCTAAATCTTTCAATAATACAGCTCAGCCATTGCAGCCACCAACTACCATAGACAAACACTAACTTGCTTTTCTTTCTTTCGGCTATTTTTTGTTTGTCAGGGTGCCATTACTTTTGTTCTACTTGAATGGGGTATGTCTTTTTTGACTGGTTAGGTTGTRAACTGTTTTCTCTGAAAACCCTCAAATAATGAAATGAATGGAGTACGAATGTAAACAAGTTTGACCTTTTTTTTATACTGTATATATATGAATGTTTAACTTACCAGCAGCATTAAAATATAAACTAGGATGGGCGTTCAAGTCAAACCAGGACTTTTGATTGTGCAGAATAACAGAACACAGTGATGAGTGTGAAAACTACCTTTCTCTATATAATCCCCTGCTACACTAATGCACTTATCCCAGTGTTGCAATAGTGCTTGAACACCATCAAGGTAGAATTTTTTCTCCGTATACCAGAGCCATGGCCTCCCAGGAACTCCTTTAATTCCCCAGACGTGTGGAAATGGCTTGGAGCAAGGGCAGGACTGTAGAGGGGATGAAGGAATAACTCCCAGCTGAGTTCCTGTAATGTCCAAGTGGTGCTGGTGAATGATTGTGAGCACAGTTCACACAGACAGACGCGTCTCTTCTGCAAGTTGGTGATTTCAAGGATCAGGCCGCTGAATGTTCACAGGAACGACTGCAGTGGGCTCCGGCCACCTGGGCCAGTATAGTCATTCACGGATGTCTTTAAAACGCTAAAACCGCAAGTCTTCTGGAAGTGTCAATCAGTTCACTTTCATTTCACAAGTCCCAGTTTGGATTTAACGCCGCTCATATTAAAACTTGACCGTATAATACAGTTGTATCATTATTATAATCCAGGTTAGTCAAAGTTTACACAAATGTAGACAAAACCCAGCACTCCTCTGGGACATAACAGTTTTCTGAATCCATGAACACGACTTTTCTTTCCACAAACAATTTACAAATAAATTAGTTCATATCCAGCTTGATTAATGAGGTCTATTGTGTATTGGACAACATCTGCTATCTCCTAATTCAACCCACACCTTATTATTGATCAGTCGCAGAAGAGGAGGACAACCTGTCTGGGTCTTTTTTAGACAGCCTCGTGTCCTTCCCTCTGAAACACTTGTTCATCCTTACAGTATGAAGGCTTCATGAAAATGTCCAGGAGAAACGCTAACCCTAACCCTAACCCCTGATGGCCACTAGCTTTCTGTTCTTCATGAAGTATTGTATATTGTCTGCTTGTGCTCATCATTTAGTCATTTCCTATTCTTTTTATCCTTCCCATGTTTTCTCACTGCTAATGTATGACCTTCATCTTGCAGCCGTTTGTCTGAATTGTCGGAGTTGCTGTCCTCCAGTCTGTGTGATTTACTCCATCAGCAGCACCACACTCGGACCTGATAGAGTCACTTCATGAATAGCATGTGCCCTTGCAAAAGCAGCTGCTGCTTTGCCGGCATTTCTACTGTCTTTAGGATAGAACACCAAATGACTTGAATACAATATATCTAGAATACACAACAACTTGACAGATAATCCCGAAATTAGTATAATTACTAGTATAATCTGACTTATTTATTTGGTTAGTTATTTATTTAGACCCAGGGGTTTTATATACTGTACAGGTACTATATATGGCGTTGTTAGGACAGTCACCAGGGTCGAAGGTTCGATTCCCACAGTATGTGCATGGAGTTCACGTGCTCTCCCCGTTCTTGGTGGGTTTCCTCTGGGTACTCTGGATTCCTTCCACAGTCCAAAAATATACAGATTAGGTTAACTGGCTCTCCCAAATTGCCAACATACACCGCCTCCTGGGATAGGCTCCAGGCCCCCTCGACCCTGTATTCAGTATAAAGTGCTATAGAAGATGATCAAATTAATGAATTCCTAAATCACTTTGTTTCTGTGCCTACAAAACAGCTGTACAGAAATCTGGATGTAGTTTTAGATCCCCGATGAACAAGCCAGCAGAAAATGTCATGAAGAATGTTGTGTCATTTTGTTCATTTGTTCAAACAGTAAAGACATTAGAACACCACTATTAAACCAAATTGGTATTGGGTCCCTTTTGAAAGTTAATGACGTTGCACCAACGTTGACGTCATGACATTGCAACAACGTTGAACAAATAACTCCAGCATGATCAAATGATCCGAATACGGTATCTAGTCACATGTTGGGCGACTTGAGTTATGAATATTTTCAAATTTCGCTTTCAATACGCACCATTTTTATACCAAGTTTATTACTGCGTTCTCGCTTGCTGCTTTGATATGGCCAATTCGACTTTGTTTCCAAGAAGAGCCTTGACGGAAAAAACTGTAGAAACCCTTTTTTTTTAAATAAACGCTCCTGAAGATCAGAAAACTCCGGACTTCTGGTAGTTCCCAGAATATTAAAATCTACAAAAGGTGGTAGGGCATTTTCATATTTAGCTCCAAAGCTTTGGAATAGCCTTCCTGACAGTGTTCGTGGCTGGCATCTGGAGATTGTGACAGATTCAGTAGACCGAGGCCAAACCTGCGAGGTTCCTGAGGCATCCAGAGAAGGATCTGCTCCAGCAGGATTCTTCTTCATGATGGTTTGGAGCTACACATGCTGCTCCTGAGCTCCCAGTGATCCAGACCCCCATCTGCCCTCTGCACCTGCTGACTCATCCYTGAGCTGAACTGGACTTTGTGTTAATTTAAATAACTTCTGCTATATCGAACTTTCAGCTGCATAACACACATGATGTTCTAGAATTTCTGTTATCCGTTGTCACCCAGATGAGGATGGGTTCCCTGTTGAGTCTGGTTCCTCTCAAGGTTTCTTCCTCTTGCCATCTCAGGGAGTTTTTCTTTGTCACTGTCGCCATCACCCTTGGCTTGCTCATCAGGGACAATCTCATTATCTAGACACATTCTCTTACACATATATACACTTCCATAAATTTTCTTTTCATTTCTGTGAAGCTGCTTTGAGACAATGACCATTGTTAAAAGCGCTATAGAAATAAAATTGAATTGAATTAAATGAGGATTGGATGACATACTAGGAAAGACGAAACCCTCAGCCTCATTTTGACACCAGGAATCCCTACTACTTCTAAACATAACTTCACCAGCAGTGTGGTTTTATACTGTTTCCTTCATCAGCTTGAATATTAGAAGCTTGGGGTGAAAAAAAAATCAGGTACAGATCACAATTATTTTTTTGCATACAAAAAACTGACTCCATCATTGTATTTCTTTTAAAAATGACACGAGCCAGTGTCGTCTAGTGTTGGTCCCAAGACCAAATTCAATGAGGAGGATTGTGACACGAAGAGCATCCGGAGTAAAATGTGTTCCAAATCAATATGCAGATCACGATAAAGAGTTTCATACCAGAACAGTCAAGGCCCAGGTTAACTACAACCGCCTCAGGTCATCAGGGTCCCTGTGTAAATTGGGCTTCTGTTGACCGAACAATGAAGAGAAAGCGAGGTCACAGAGGTGTCCAGAGAGAGAGAGAGAAAGAGAGAGACGGAAATAAGGGAGGGTAAAAGCATAGAGGTTATGTGGTGAGGGAGGACATGCAGGAGGTTGGAGTGACAAAAGACGACGTGATAGTTAGATGGAGACAAATGGCCCACCGTGATGACCCCTACGGGCAGCAGCTAAAAGAAGAAGAACGTTTTCATTAATAAGAATAACAGGTCCAGCTGAGAAGTCAAGTTCACCGTCAAGTTCACCGATTTCAGGTAGCTGATTAGCCAGTGATGCCATCCCACCCAGGCTTATCATGAAGCTATCACTCAAATCAGCCATGCATAATTCTATGTCATGTTATCATTTTTACTGATGACATCAAAATTCACCCCACTGTTGACATGAAGGCAAAATCAAGCGATGCAGACCAAGACATCTAGAGATTTGATTCACAGTTCACATCAGCTCTTTGGGCATTGATTCATTTTGAGAGCCAAGCGTAGTGATAATAACCTAGTGGTCATTTGTGGAACTGCAAGGTTTTGGCACATCCATGTTGGACTCATTTTTCATAACCGAAGGCTGCCTCTCGAGTGAGAACCAGAATGAATAGCACTCTACGTTTACGGCATCACGGTGCTTCTCTTAATGTTTTCCCGAACTGATGCTTCACCAGGCAAGAGGAAAGTGCTCTCCAGCCTCTTCATCATTTTAATCTCTTGACTCCTGACTATGGATGGCTACAGTATGACATCATCAGGATTCGACTCACGTTCTCCTGAAGACCAAATGATTTGTTCGATTTCATTTCTTTCTTTTTGTAAGTATAATACTATGATTTTATCATATCCAAAGCTCGCCGATTATTGTATGTGTATGCTTAGTGGTGTATGCTTCTCCTGTATGTATTAGGTGGCAGGTACTGTGGGCGGAAAGCTGGTAGCTCATTGGTTCTGAACTAGAGAGGCACTTAACACTTAATAAAGGAAAAAAAAAACATGCACAGTATAATATGCAGCCTGGACCATACGACGCTTCTGATGAAGAGGTCTCCTGACTGTGAAATGTCAGGGTGAATGCCGAACGCTCAGATCGTCAGTGAGTGTTTAAGAGCACTGAAGACGTGGAGCATCTCCGTGGCTATGGAAACATAATGAGTGATGGATATGGGTTGAGATGTCTCATAGGAGTCACATCCCCTTGAGAGCCATATGGAGAATAACATGTGTTTCAGCGTTATTCAGGGTTCCTCATCCTGCAGTTCAAAGCGTGCTGGAGGGAGGAACACACACACATATACTGTATATATAGGGAGAGAGAGAGAGAGAGAGAGAGAGGGAGATACAGAAACCTAAGATTACACCGTCAAGATAAACGCACTACAGAGAGATGCAAACTCACACCTTTCTTCCTTTCTTCCATTTAATTTAACACCACACACACACACATGAGAATAGCACCATGATGCAAAAATGTGTCACACCATCACCTTTCACCTCTAACGCGCAGTCTGTGGTAAGATTTGAATTATGATTTTTTTTTTTTTTTTTTTCTGGAAAAAGTGAGAAAAGCTCCTGTCCCTCAGACGCAAACATCACTGTCTTTCAGCGCGCAGATCCTTCCATTGCTTCTTCACCCGACAGACATCCAGGCGTCTTCTCTCTCAACCTTTCATACTCAATCTCTGTTAACGTCAACCYCTACTTCACAGCAAATCCACTTTAAGACGCTTCCTGATTACCGGTTCTGTCTCATACAGAAGCGGATCGTCAATAGTGGAAGGGCTTTCTTTCACAACCCCAACACACAACACAGTTGAGATACCGAAATACTAAAAGATGCTATCCGGAKTTGCTATTGCGCATAGTGGTCAAAAATGGGACTTAAAATACAAAACACTAATAAAGTTCCATAGGGGCCCCATCCTGGCTCAGATGAACATTTGGACACAAAGACGGAGGACAGGGTTGCCAGATTTGAGTAATGTCTATAGAGAAGGCAAAGTATAGAGACCAACAATGTGTCTATGATGTACAGAACAGTTTCTAATATGAGATACTGAGAGGAGGTGGTTTAGAACAGGTGTAAATCCTGATGTATACAGTAATGTGGCAACAACTTGCAGAAGGGACACATCTGTCTGTGTGAACTGTACACAATCATGCTGTACACAACACCACTTGCACATTACAGGAAGTTATTGCTCCATGCCCATTACAGTCCTGACCTCGCTCCAAGCCATTTCCACATGTGTGGGCCATTAAAGGAGTTCCTGGGAGGCCGGCGTTTCAGACGTAAAGCAGACAGTCTGATCATAGTTTTGATGTACTGAGAAAAGTTTCTAACTTGGTTGTATCTAGTGAAACACTGGGACCTGCATTCGTGCATTCGTGTAGATCTTATCGGAGAACGGCTAGTTTAAGATCTTTGATGTACTGTAGTTTAAGTGATTTTTAGTTGGCATGAAAATGTTTTCCAGCTTTGGTTAACCATTTCATTGGCCAGTTTCTGGATCTACTGTAAGGGTTAAAAGTTAAACTAAACTCACTGAAATCCACAGTCGCAAGCCGCTGCTGGTCCCGGGCATATCCAAACCTGAAGCCGCTAAGCTCTTTATAATTACAGCATAGCTAATATAATAATCCTAGTGCTCTGTTTATATAATTCAACCCTCTCAGGAGGAAAATGGGAGCATGACGGTCTGCTCCTGAGATGAATAACGACCTTTCTAAGGTTTGTATAGAGTAAATAAATCAAACACGGCGTCCTCTAAATATTTATCCAGCTCACTTTAGGAGACCTTAAGCAGGCCGTAACAGAATCTAAAGCACTTAATAAAGGTATTTGTAAGTTTATTATCAGGTTTAATCTGACATTTAGCAAACATAATTTCTCAAACATTTAAATAGATAACAACATTTATAAACATTTGTAGAATTTTTAGGCATTCACTTTTCCTTTTTCTTTTTTTATGTTGTGTTAATTCCTGGTAGTCATCATGCTTTCTGTATTTAATTGCTGCAAGCATACGTAGTAATAACATTTCTAATAAGTCTCACACCCACTCGAATTCCCGATTCTGTTTGTTTAAAAAAGTGCTGGAAAAAAATATGTATATTATTCATATGGTAACAGTTCTGGTAAGTAGATGTTTGTTTAAGTCACATGCTAGCGTATCAAAAATAAATGCCAAAGTTGTGGAAAAAATGTTTAAAAAAAAGGGAGAAAAAAAATTCAGCACTGATAAACATTAAAAGTGAATGGAATGGCAAAAGACAATTGGTTTCCTAAATAAACTAAACTTCTCATCTTTTATTAGCTATTACAGCAATAGAGCTCCTGTGGTCATGTGATCCACAATCAAAGCTTTCGCCATTCATGCTTAAAACACCTGTTCAATTTCTCATTAATGCAATTATCTAAATCAACCAATCACATGGCAGTTGCTTCAATGCATTTAGGGGTGTGGTCCTGGTCAAGACAATCTCCTGAACTCCAAATTGAATGTAAGAATGGGAAGGAAAGGTGATTTAAGCCATTTTGAGCGTGGCATGGTTGTTGGTGCCAGACGGGCCGGTCTGAGTATTTCACAATCTGCTCAGTTACTGGGATTTTCACGGACAACCATTTCTAGGGTTTACAAAGAATGGTGTGAAAAGGGAAAAACATCCAGTATGCAGCAGTCCTGTGGGCGAAAATGCCTTGTTGATG
>QMIH01000131.1:409193-423081 GCA_003987875.1 Clarias batrachus
CGTCCTGTTTGTGGCACATTAGTATATGTGAGGGGGCAAACTTTTCAAGATGGGTGGTGACCATGGTGGCCATTTAGAAGTCGGCCATCTTGGATCCAACTTTTTTTTTTTTTCAATAGGAAGAGGGTCATGTGACACATCAAACTGATTGGGAATTTCACAAGACAAACAATGCTGTGCTTGGTTTTAACGTAACTTTATTCTTTCATGAGTTATTTACAAGTTTCTGACCACTTATAAAATGTGTTCAATGTGCTGCCCATTGTGATGGATTGTCAATGCAACCCTCTTCTCCCACTCTTCACACACTGATAGCAACACTCATGTTCATGGGAACGACTGCAGTGGACTCCGAGCCACCTTGGTGGGATCGTCATACTGCCTTCTTTAAAACTGCCTRTCGGTTTTACCCCTTCATTCACAAGACATTTCAAGTCCCGGTTTGACTTGAACGCCCCTCATATATTTTAAGGTGACTTTGCAATCTTACTCTTTGCTTTCTGTCCTCAAAGATCATCGTGTGAAAGTGTAAAATCATTTATCTTGCCAGCTACAGTAGGCTTCAGTGTCGTGACCCACCATTCACCCATTTCATAAACAAAGATTCAAACTGAAAGCCAGAAATGTTTTAATTGAACCCCTTCAAATTACACCTCTGCGAGCTATGTGATAAAACCTGAGACAACATGAAAAAATTGCAGGTTAAGTAAACCGAGAAGCAGCTTGCATAAGATGGCACAAAAAAAGCCTCAGCAGGAAGTAACTGTTAACAAAAGAGAACGAGACGGAGACAGGGGAGAGAAAAACAAACTCACTCCGCAATACAATCACAAAGCAGCTTGTAAAGGAGACCGATGTATCTGATTTCTTGTGGAAAGCCTCCAAAGTTAACTCCGGGTTAGGAACCGGTACTGAATCCGGTGGCTGGGGTTTGTGTATTGGATATGAACTGAACCCGGCTCTTCTGCATGGCAGACGAGGAACCTACCACTGATCCACCAATGTCCAGCTCAAGTTACTGTAATTATAAATAAAAGTTCTATACACAATAGGCAAAAAAAGATAAGTGAAATTTATTTAAAAGTGATTTAGAGCAGAACAAAGACCACTTGCACACTTTGAACAAAATACAGCAGGTGTTTTTCTAATCTTTACAACATAAAGACAAATAACGGGAAATTTAGGAAATTGAACAGAAATCAGTGAAAACGCTGATGTGAGCTACTACAGGGATCAGAGGAGTGAAGAGACGACTATGTGTTGACTTGTGTTTAAACACTCACTCACTCACTTAATCCTGTATTCAGGGTCACGGGGGGCCTGGAGCCTATCCCAGGAGACTTAAGGCACATGGCAGGGTACACCCAGGACAGGGTGCCAATGCATCACAGGGCACAGACACACACACTTACATACTTTCACTCATTCACACACTACAGGCAATTTAAGAACACCAATTAGCCTCACCTACATGTCTTTGGACTGTGGGAGGAAACCGGAGTACACAGAGGAAACCCACCAAGCACGGGGAGAACATGCAAACTCCATGCACACAGAGACGGGAATCGAGTCTTGCCGGGGATCGAACCCAGACCCTGGAGGGTCAAGGCGACAGTGCTAACCACTACACCAATGTGCCGCCCTCACAGAAATCATTCTTTTACAATTTGAGGAGAAAAAAAGTCCTATTGATGTGATAACCTGGTCATTCAGGTCTTCAGCTGACTTTATTTTGTTGCTGAGTCTCGACCTGAGCAACTGAAGCAACTCCAGATCATAACACTGCCTCCAGAGGCTTGTACAGTGGACACTATGCATGACGGGAGCATCGCTTCATGCTTTTCCCTTCTTACCCTGACATGCCCATCACTCTAGTCTCATCGGACCACATGACATTTTTCCATTGTAGCAAAAAAAATCTTATCTTTTGAATTTTTTGAATTCTTTTATTTTTTACCCTGCGACTTCACCCAGCGTTTAAGTGATCTCCACTGATGTCTTTATTCTGACCACATGTATCTTTTCAGGTTTTAACAATGCAATGAACAGTTCTTAAAGCAATTTCCATCTTTCTCAAATCTTCCTAGTTTTCTTTGCTTGACGCCGGACAATAATTCACCCTCCTAAAGAGTATTTTTGCTGCCTTTCATCCTAATGCATTTTTTTAAATTAGATACAGAGGACAGAATGTCAAACTGTGGCCATGTTGTAAATTATTCTCCCAGGCCACCATTCAAATACCCATTTATGCATTAAAGCCATTTGAGAAAAGTGCCGTCGTTTTTTTTGTTTGTTTTTTTGTCACTGACATTCCGTGAAAATCACCACCACAGCTTGTGTTTTATCACATCAAAAGCGATTGAAGTAATACAAATTTCACTTAATGTCACATTTTCAACATGTCATACAGCAACAATTTCCACAGCCACCTTCGGGCTCTTACAAATAATGATTGAATGCCAATCCCATCTCGGGCTCCTGCCCAAGCATAGTGGCTCTGATATTCAATCGATCATCATAAACAAGCCAGATTAAAGGAGCAAAGCCGGCGTTAACAGATCTCCAGATCAGAGATCGAGCCCCCAGGGGGTCACCGTTCTTCCGGGAATCAGGAGGACACCCACAGTATTGTCCTCCTACATAACCGGTAGGAGACTTTATGGGCACTTAAAAGCCTCATAACAACAAAGCTAACAGATGGAGCCACTATCGGGTCATTGTGAGCCACGTTACTGGGGAAGTGAATAGGGTAAATATTTGGCTGGAGTGGCAGGCAGCTGGATGAGAGGATCCATATATCTGGGAGAGAGATTAAAACCGTCTCCTGAGACATGAATCTAGTCAGCTGTAAAGATAAGACAAGACTGGTAGAGATGGAGAAGGATGAATGTTTCTCAAGTTAATAAAGAAATCATTAATGAATCATTAATCATAAAGTCATGACATGAAAATGAGTTTAAGAAATATATTGGCTTTGGTGGTACTGATGGAAAGCGCTGGCTCTTGCAGGACAACGTTAGGAAGAAAACAGGAAAGAAAATTCTTCCAGAGTGTTGCTTCAGTCTTTGCCAACAGATAACGATTGCCATGTTATGTTATTTCCACATGTTAGGTTTGTGCAGCAAGATATTTTGTACTCCAGATCCATCATACCTGTATGTTGCTTCCTTTGAACCTGTTATCTTTGATCTTGTTTGAGAGTTTAGCTCAACTCACTATCTGGACCATCTCAGGATTTGAGTTTCTCTGATAGAGACGACCTTTTTCATCGTGTCTACCGTGTTCCGTCCAAAAATCTCAATTGCACATGTAAAAATCAGCAACTTCGAACCAGACCCTAGACCACAGACCGTGAAGCGCTGAAGCAACAAACATGTACTGTAAGGTCTGATTTAGTGGAAATGATGCAACAATCCTGACCAACACTACTATATGATGAAAACATGCGCCTCTAGAGTCTAGATCATTTCTATAGAAGTATTGTTGCAATGCTATAGCTCACTAGGAGTCACTGGAGATTCACTCTCGTGTGAGCCACATGATGACTGCTCTTCAAGGCTCTGGGACCATCGAGGAAATGTTGTGTTTACAACTGATTAGTGGTTTTGAACATATTGTATCATGAAGATGAATCAATTAGTAAAAGAACTAAGGAACGACCTGGTATCATTTCCTGGCATGCCTTTTGTTTAGTTGTCACTGACTGGCATCGCAGTTGCAAATCTGACATATAAAAACCTTATTAATCATCAGCGGCGTGATCGACACCCCAGTGGACTCATTGAGTCAAGGCTGCTGTTTACACCTCTCCCCTTCAGAAGGTCAGTATTTGAATCTGTGAATCTTTTAAGCCAAGACAGAGGTGTGTGTGTGTGTGTGTGTGTGTGTGTGTGTGTGTGTGTGTGTGTGTGTGTGTGTGTGTGTGTGTGTGTGTGTGTGTGTTTGTGTGCATGCATGGCAAAAACTTGCCAATCTCCTTGTCGCTCAGACAAATATTGAACAGCAGCAACCTAAAGCTGAAAACCCCAAGGATGCCAGGATGCATTTGAAGTCATAGCCAGCCATGAAAGCTATACGCACACACACACATCAATTACATCAAATAGTAACATGCCACAGATAGGATGGAACACTACATTAAAACCCTATGACTTCCATAACTAAGTCCAGCAATCAGTTGGAGGTCTGACAAACTATGCGAGGATACCACCCAGGCACTCTCCATGCCCACAGTTNTTATTGAGTGCTTCAAGGATGTGTATATGTGTGTGTGTGTGTGTGTGTGTGTGTGTGTTTGTGTGTGTGTGTGTTTGTGTGTATGTGTGCCACTCTCATTTAAGTGGTTGGTCTTTGATTCAGTGAATCTTTTGAATCAAGACCAAGGTTCACTCTGCAAGGTCCAGGAGCTCGGTATTAGAGTCAAAGAATCTATTATAGTCAAGACCGAGATTTGACCCCCCACCCCCCACCCCCTCATTTATAAGGTCAGCATTTGAAATCAGGAAATCCTTTAAGTCGAGATTGAGATTCACTCCTCTATAATTTAGGAGGTTGTATTTGATTCTATGCAGCTACTGAATCAGGACTAAGATCCAGTCCTTTCCCATTCAGGAGCTCGGTATTTGACATACTGTACAAACAAAAAAAGAAAAAAGAGAGAGTTTGCAAAATGCAAAATTTACTTTATAGCAATAGTGCACTGTTTGTGTGTATGTATACAAACAAAGAGAGAGAGAGAGATCCAATTATTTTTGGATTGGTTGGGGTTTTAACAAGTGGATTAGATTTTTCCCCTCATATGACCTCATGTAAGAAGATCCCCTCCACCTTTTGTAGCTCAGCTCTGATGTTCTCTGACAGGGGTGTGGCTCAGCAGTAGATCATTTACATAGATACTTAAACAGCACATTCAGAAGAGGTGTGAAAAAAAAGGGGAGATTGCAGTATAAAAAAAATAATGCATAATCTGAGAGGTACTCAAACTCCCCCTGAGTCACTTATTTTTCTTCCATTGTGTCATGAAAAAAAGTTATATACTGTGTTGGTGAATTGTTTGAGCCATGAGTGAGGTCCWCTCCTTTCTCTTTCAGAGGATCAACATTTGAATCATTGAATTCTATGAGTCCTGATTGGCATGATCTCTTTCACTGGATCAGTGTTTGACTCCTTTAAATTACAACTCAAACTCACTGCTCTCTTTCTCAGGAACTACGTTTAAATGAGTGAATCTTTTGAGCCATTATTGAGTCATGACTGAGATACAATGCTCTCTCTTTCACTGGATCAGCAACGTACAGTATAAAATCAGTGAAACTTTTTTTCGTCACGAGTGCGATTGGTCCTCTATTTCACTGGATTAGGATTAGAAAATCAGTGAATCCTTTGAGTCATTTGTGAGATTCACTCATCTCTGTCAGTGGAACAGCGTTTAAATCAGTAAAAACCTACAGTATGAGCAATATTCAAAGTTAATTCTGCTCTCAGTAAGTGTTTTGACTCAAGGAAACGCTTTAAGTCATAAGCAAGACTCACTTCTCTCCCAAGTATGTCTCAAGATTCATCTGGATGGAACTTTCTAGTGTTTCAGAAATAATCTGTGTTAAACTTTGTGTAGAAATGAATGACTCACTCATCGTCTGTACTGCCGTATCCTGTATACTGGGTCAGAGGGGGCCCCTGGGGCGTGGGTGCCAATCCATCACAGGGCACACCCACACACACACACACACACACACACACACACACACACACACACACACACTACACGTAATTTGGGAACACCAATTAACCCAATCAGCATGTCTTTGGACAGTGGAAGGAAACCCATCAAGACCATGAAGTACATTGGAAAGTAATTATAACACACACAAAAAAAAACAAAAACACAGAAACACACTATAAAATATCAACAATCGTTCTTTTACATATGCACTAATGTGGCATGGTAGACAAAAGCTGAAGCCACAACACCACCTGACCAACACCGTCTACTTTCTGTAAGCTGAAAGCTACAATCAGGAATTCTATTTACATCAGAAATGAATATCTTTATCAGCTTTCACAAAATACTTCTGAGTGTTCATTTCTGTCTCTTAAAACACGGGATTCGTCTCACAAATGGCTCTGTAATTTGACATTTAACCTTTAATCCTTATTCGTGTGAAAGGAATCCTGATTTAGCACCAATTATACACAGGAAATGAGTTTTATTCACGCAGGTACTAAGGCAGAGGACAGAGGAGTGTTGCATTAGCGCTCCGTCTACATGACAGCTGGGGGTAATGCACGGCTTTGACACTGAGACACACACTCACACACTATTTATGGCACTGTTTCCATCTAGTGGTGCACAAAAGGAGCTGCTTCTAGTAGTTTATCCCAAGGGGTTTGTTCTTGAATCTGTAGCTGGTATTACCCCTTAAAGCTCAGACCATTTTAGACATTATTTATTTTGTTATTGTTTTTTTGTTTGTTTGTTTGTTTGTTGCATGTTATGATACTGCACAATTTGATGTCTAAAGCCTTCCACATTAAAATACCCACCAGCAAGACTTCCATATACTGTAAACCCCTTTTATTTAAATGGTCATTGAGCTATGATGTGTTCCCAGCACGTATCTGTGCAGGCTTGAGTTTTAAGGGTTAAAGAACTGTACCAATCAAGTGAAGGCTTTAATATTAATACTAATTTTTGTGTGTCATAACTTTTTTTTTTTTAATGCATCAATGTTTTTATTCCAATTTAAATATAAAAGTACACTTTTGACAAGCCAGATTATTGTTATTCAGGATGAACATGTGCCGGCCAGCACTCACATGCATTACTGTGAAAACCCTCAATTAACACTTTTGACAGTTTTATTGCTCTATTTTGCCCCTTTGTAGAATAACACAAGCCTAATTCAATTTATATTTAAATTTATAATTTGGTACATTGAATATTTCCCTTTTTCTCTGTAGGAAATCTTGAAGGGTCCATATCTGGCTATTTCTTTAAGTTGATACAGGTCTCACGGCTCCCCCAAAGTGCTCCTGTTAATGCCCCAGCCGAAATACCCCTCAGATTGTGCTTTTTTTGTAAATACTGCAATCTCCCCTTTTTTCACACCTCTTCTGAATGTGCTGTTTAAGTATCTATGTAAATGATCTACTGCTGAGCCACACAGCATCAGACAACATCAGAGCTGAGCTACAAAAAGGGGGAGGGGATCTTCTTCCATGAGGTCACATGAGAGGAAAAATCTAATCCAATTGTTAAAACCCCAACCAATCCAAAAATAATTGGATAACTCTCTCTCTCTCTCTCTCTCTCTCTCTCTCTCTGTTTGTATACATACACACAAACACTGCACTATTGCTATAAAGTAAATTTTGCATAATCGGTGCCCTTTAAATGTAATGTTGCCGCCCCGCAGCTCCCAGTTTCTTCATGAGCTAGTGTTACTGTGTAGTTGTAGACCAACCATTTTCCCAAAAGCATTCAGATACAGGAAATGGAATGCCCTTTCCAGGATAAAGAACTTACTGAAGAAGAAGAAGAAGAAGAAGAAGAAGAAGAAGAAGAAGAAGAATAGAATAATATAATACCATGTACATGCTAAAGGTCACTTATGAAAAAATATATAATAAAATTCTGGGGAAAAAACAAAATTACTCTTGTCCACCTGGGTATAAACACCAAGTATCAAGTCCAGGTGAGGTGTGGGTTCCTGTGTAGGTGCTCCAGCATATACAGTATACAGGTATGTAGCTTCTGTTGCTACTTTTTGAGCGCTTTGTTTGTATGCAGTGACTAATGTGTTGCGCTGGGTTAGGGTTAGTTTCCAGGTTAATTTCATTTTTGAATTTGAATTTCATGTTACCTGCATAAAATATATACATACATACATACATACATACATACATAAATAAATAAATAAATAAATAAATAACTTCTATAATGGAATTTGCCCTTTCAAATCACTTAATGGAAGCTTAGAATTAGATGTTGGTTTCCTTAATTGAAAACAGGACTGGAGCCAATTAGATCATTCTTAATAATAACTTAAATCCAAACAGTCCATTACAGTCAGAAACACATACTGCACTAGTGAGTAGATTTAATGCATACTGTAGGATGCTATTTTGGATTCAGTCGAAGGTAATCATACTGTATATGATGTCATCTTAAATGCCAAATCAATAAATCACCAAAGTTTCCAAATTCCTTCATTCATTCATCTGTTCCTTTATCCCCTGTTTGGTCATTGAGAACTATAATCTTACACTACAACAATTTGGAAACACCAAGCAGCCTATGGTGCATGTTCTTGGATGGGGAAGGAAAGAAAAGTAACCAGAACCCACAGAACATAAAAGAGTCAAACCCTCAACACTGGAGATTTGAGGCAATGGTGCCAACCTCTAAGCCAGCACCAAATTCCCACCCCAAAAAATGTCCACATTTTTATTTGTAATGTTCAAATACAAATACAAATACTGGCTACTGCAACTACTAAACTACTATTAAAACCAGACAGACAAGTGTAATATCAGCAGGGACTACTAGATGGAGCCAGATTACATCAGAGATCATTTCTATCTCCCCCTGTGGCTTACTACAGTTATTACACACCAGGCAATATTAAATGAAGTCTAATATATACTACAATGTGAAGCAAATTACTAATTGACAAAGATGATTTAAACCACAGATGTGTCAAAGTTGCATAAAGAAAATAATGACCTGATTAATAACCTATTATTTCTTCTGCCATCTTAAATACAACCAAGATTATAAAGGATATAAAGGAAATTAACATGATACACCTAATACACTTTTTCTACTTGCACTAAATTGGGAATTAACAAATCCAGGCTGACAAACATGGTTGTGTAAGGACTTTCATTGCTATATGTTGTGTGAGAATGGTGCATGCTGTTTTGTGAATGAGAGCCCAGTGCAGTTTCAGGAGCTAGACAGGTGGCAACAGACAGTGAGTAATTGCACTTTCCGGGATAACTCGTTCCGTTCCAGAAACAAGCTGCCTCATAACAAATCTCATGTCACTGGAGCAATGAAAACAAAAATCTTTCCTTCTTAACATGTAATCTCATTTCGTTTGCTATCATCAACGTAAAATTATCTTTTTTTTTTTTTTTTATCTTTTTTTTTTCTACTCAAATTGTCCTGTCCTGTCCTGTCTGGATTAATGTCCACACGCTAAGTGCAGAGTCTCGGGGGCCTATATAGGCATGCCCCCAGCTGTTGCACATCTCACCTGATTGCCTCTATGATAGCGTCACCTAGCGACTAAATGTAAGGTTAGCTGCAGATCCGCCTGTCCAGAAATCCATGGTGTAGCTGCCTGCAGATCTGCCTGCCAAGGGACTACTGTTGTCCAAGTCAGACCACGGATAACCAACAACATTTAGCCCGCACAAATTAAATGCGACACAACAGATCATCAGGCAATGAGATAAATAACACTCGATATAAATAGCAGTATGGCCACTAAATTATTGCATCCGTAGTAATAACGAAAAACACAGTATTTTTGTGGAAGTTTAACAATATTAATTTATATTTTGGTGTAGTTGCACCTGAAAGTAGGGCATTTATAAAAGCCTTACTTTTATTTATTTATTTATTAATTTATTTATTTTTCTGTCATGTTTGATCATGACACATTTGTGACATGTTCTTAAATAAACATTTTGAGCGTATATATATATATATATATATATATATATATAACATCAAAAGATTGTTCCAAATCAGGAACTATGCTTTATGAAAAACAATACCCTTAGAGAGTCTGTTAATAAAAAATAAAAAAAACAGTCATTATAACATCACATCTTTGTCACTTCTATCCAGGAAGAAGATAATTATATCTCGGCTCATGTAATGTGATTTTCTATGACAGCAGAGGCAGCTTTATGAAGGGAAGGCTTCATTTAGGTGTCAGACAATTCACATCACATCAGCAGTCCATTAACTTTCCATTACTTCAACAGGAAATGTAGAGATGCGGTGGACGGTGAAGGAGACTCTGGCAGTCTCCAAAATGGTCTATCACTCCCTATTACCCATAAATGGCAAAGTGTTTTTACCTTTTACAAATCTGTTATCGTACATCTGACACGTATATAAGTGAACTGGATATATTGTGGGTTTTTCTGTACATTCATGGGTAATTTATATTAACTAACCCTAGATGTTTTTAAATATAACTCAACAAATCCGCAGAGAAATCATATCAAGCCAGTTTGTGTGAGCTAACTTCCTACCCTGCTGAAAAATCCAGCATAGACCAGCATGATTTATATGCTGGTATATGCTAGTTAATACTTGTCTGGTGCTGGTTTAGCTGGTGAACCAGCATAACCAATAGAAGACCAGCATGGCTGCTGAAAAATCCAGCATAGGCCAGCATGATTTATATGCTGGGCCACCAGCAAGGTTTTGGTAGTTAAAATTGGTTACCATTTTAGCTCATTATCTTGTATTTTAATAGCCAGTACTGAAAATAATGTGTGATGTAAATACATGGACCGTGTAGTATTTACATTAATCCATTTACCAAAAACATGTTAATATATTATTTTACATTTATTAAATATCTCTGGGTTGTCTAAAAACACAACATAAACCTTTTATATAAATGCACTTTTAAAAAAAGTAATCAATGGAAATCACTTAAAGCTGAAAAAAAACAGCATAGACCATCAAAGGTGGTCACCAGCTTGACCAGCAGTTATACCAACAGGGTTACCAGCATACCAGCACCAGCACCATGGGGTCAGCTGTTCCGGCGGTGGGACCACTTGCATTGTTTATGGTAACCGTCAAAATAACACATACGTGTAATGTATTGATTTATGTATTTATTTGTTAATGGACACTCACATATCAATAAATCATTGTGCTTTTGTAAAATAAAGAAAATAAACAGGGTGCGCTTTCTGCCGTCTCAGTCTCCCTGAAAATCTTTTTGAAACGCGTCACTAAAATGAACTAAAATGAACACACACATATCCATATATCTATATATCTACACATATATATATATCTATAGAAAGCTTAAAGTGTCTACTTTTAAATGTAGTAAGCTTAATAAAAAATAAATGGTCGCAGTTCATGAATCTAAGGAGAGATACAGTCTTTCTGTCACAATTCATTCACTGATAATGACCTGAGACAGGACACGCCCACACGCTGTTCATAGGGAAACAGTCAGGGTAATCTACATACAAGGCCACGCCCCCAAACACACACACACACACACACACACACACACACACACACACAGTAGATCCGATAATTTTCCTGCGCATGTGGAATACGTTAGGCGCTGTACAGGTTTCTGAAGCTCTACAGAATGTTCT
The DNA here is from genome assembly GCA_003987875.1 of Clarias batrachus. Classification (NCBI taxonomy): domain Eukaryota; kingdom Metazoa; phylum Chordata; class Actinopteri; order Siluriformes; family Clariidae; genus Clarias; species Clarias batrachus. The sequence continues at coordinate 420,564 of QMIH01000131.1, forward strand.
GGACAGTGGGAGGAGTTTAGATTTACCTCAGAACAACACTGAGACTCCAACAGAGAACAAAGGAGGAGAATACAGCAAGCTGTTACCATGGGTAAGTTTTTAAATCGTATATAATCCTTATTCTGATAATATAAAACTAATATTATTTTTCCCCTAAATTTCTCACAAGCTTTTGCCAGTTTATGAGAAACATTCTCATTTAATGTCACTTACATGGTTTGGTTAGCATGTAGATAACACTGCTAAATCATGCTAAATCATACTGCCTTACTGTATGTAGCTTAGTACAAACAGGTGGCTAAGCTAATGCCTTACAGTATGTAGATTATAGATGGTTGTCAGTATCAGCTGTGGTGTAAATGTTTATAATATATTCACCCTGTTTTGGATAGCTTCATGTTATGGTAGCTATTTGGTTCAGTTTTTGGTTAGCTTATGACACTGCTATCTATAATGTTATTTAGCACAAACACTTTAGCTCCCGTTGCCTAAAATACTGCCTTATGTACATTTTATACCTTAAGTTATAAAATGTAATTCGTAATTCAAAAAGTATAAATCGCTGCATAACATTGCTAAAGTTTGTGTTGTCTTTATGCATGGTCAATAGTTATTGATGATTATTGACAGTAATTTTATCATCATGCTTATGTTTCTTTTTCCTTTTTTATAAACAGTTGTGACCATGAAAATGATCTGCTACCTGTTTTATAGAAACCAAATGCAAACAAGCAGGCAAGATACAGACAGACCATCACTATGTCATGGGAACCTGAACCACGACTGGGGTCCGGATTCGGGATGGATCGCTTGTATTTTTTTAAGCTGTTGACCACACGATAAGGCTTCATCTGTGACTGCATACAACCAGCACATGGACTGATCTCAGATGCCAGGAATGTTACCACTGCTGGTCACAGGGTCTGTGTGTATTGCAAATCAGTTTATGGTAAGCAGCCATAAACACCATGGAAATGTCAGGTATGCGATGTTCACTTGTGTCTTGAGTTAAATAAGAACTGCTTTTCGAGAGAGGCACAAAGATGTATGACAGTGTATACGGTGTAAGAGCGGCCTTTTACAAACCTAACTCCCTTTCTCCATAGTGCACTGTTCCTGTTCCCACTGTTTTACCCTGAATGTCTGTTTGCACGGCCATATTTACAGTATGCCAGAAATGTGCCTTCTGTGTATAAGATCATCTGTGTCCCTCTTTCCTCAATCCTGGACATTTACTTTGCACTAGGCGAAAGAGGTTACATTCATATGTTTATAAGTAAGAAAAATACACAAATCTCAGGGCCCATAAACCTGCACATCCCTAAATAAAGAGTGAGGGACAAGCTCACTCATTTACACTCCTGTGGTGTGAAAGTAACTGTGTGAAAGTATCACTGAGAGGTTGGTCTCATGTTTTGTTTTTGTTATAATTTTTTTATCAAAACTTATTTGCTGTTCATTGTTAAGTTGTTACAAATGTGCATATTGTATATATTGTTACATATTACACAATGTTAATATTGTTTGTGTTGGCCAATAAAGATGATTTAATACTGATTCTGTTTTATATTTTACATATGGGCTTTTATACCATACCAACATTAGATGGGGTGGTGAACAGCATGGTATCATGGCACTATAATTCTGGTCACCAGCATACCAGCAAAATGTATGCTGGTCACCAGCATACCAGTACCAAAACACAGCATATGTGTTGCATAATGGTAACCAGCTATGCTAGTCTATGCTGGGGTTTTTTTCTTTTCTTTTTTTCAGCAGGGTAAGCAGAAAAATAAACATAAATCCAAGAACCAACTGTTTAAAAAAAAAAGTTAATAAATAGAAAAAATCGCCTCAGAAATTTTGTCACGTTTGTCATGTTAGCTTGTTTGTTAGCGCTAGCAGAGACAGGTAACAATGTAGTTTAAAAATCATCTGAGAAATCTGGTCAGGTTAGCTAATTTCAGCTGGCAAGTGAGCTAGCATTAGTACTACAGAAAATAAACATTATTATAAATATGACCTCACACAAATTAGTTAAGCTCATGATATACTGTATATTTAGACAGTATAAATAAATAAATTAGACCATAATATAGATTTAGCCCATGTTAGCTGAGATTTTTATTTCTTTTTTTTTTTCAATAATGTCAGATTAGCTTATGCCAACCAACTGGTTAAAGAAATAAACTCCATACACACAGACCCCAAGGTGGGAATTGAACCCAGACCCTGGAGGTGCAAGGCGACTGCTAACCACTAAGCCACCTGCCTAGATTATAGCATTATGTAGTAGTACAATGACAATAGGCTGCATTCAGCATTAGGCTCTAGATCAAACGTGTTGATACGTGGAATTACAACTTGGAGACACGCCCACATGCTCATCTATAGCCTTTCGGGAACACTTACTTACTCACGGCTGCTCTCAATATCATGTATGACTGTAGAAATATGAATTTTATAGTTTGCAATCAAAAGTGACAAAGCATTAAAATGGGACTACATATTAATATAT
>QMIH01000131.1:428456-440413 GCA_003987875.1 Clarias batrachus
TATATAGTCTGTAGATTATAATTATAAAGGAAGTTCACACTGAGTGAGAGTGTGTGTAGTATTTATAGATGTCTATTAAGCTTGTGGTTTAATATACAGTACAGTATGTACAAGTATAATCACAAATTGAGGGATTAAAATCAATAATTCAAGTATTTTTAGACCAGATTTTGACAGTGCTTGTTTAAATAGAAAGCGAATTTATTACTGTGTATACATGGAGTTAGTAATGAGACAGGATTTTGATGATCAGGAAAACACCATCTGGCCTTGTGCTATGATGAAGACATTCAAAAGGCGGCGTTGGAAACGCATTTTGGGAACAAAGGTGTTAACAGATTAGGATGTCATGCCCTGTTTTGTGCCGCGTCACCCACGTCAGTACCGGCACATTTATTTCTGTCAAAGGGACAAATTTGTTTACACCCGACCACAAAAACGAGCACCGTAAATTACGCACAAACAGAACTAACTCGGAGTTGTTTAGAATGGAGGATGGTGTGGAGATGAGTTATGCTGCATCGCCATGGTTACTGTTTTGATGCAGGCTTCTGATCAACATGGACTGTATGTATGTGTGTGTGGGCGAGTGTGTATGCGTGTGTGACCGTGAAACAGCAAAAAGTGTGGAGTGGACCGTTGACTTGACCATTGAATGTGTGTGTGGGAATGTTTTAATATCATTGTGGGGACCCAGAGTATAGGAATGTTGTACTAAAAATATTATCTTCATCTTTATGTTATTAATATAAACTAAGAGCATTAGTTACTCTAGGAATGCAAGGTCCTTTTAGGAACAGTAAGTGTGTAAAAAGTGCGTGCTTAATTCATCAAATTTACAAAAATTACAAAATTTACAAAATTTTACAAAATTTTACGCGCTATACAGTTATATGAACAATGTGTTATCACTGGGATCACACACACACACACACACACACACACACACACACAGCAACACGCAGCCTGTGGACATCACATGATACACACTACAGGAGCCAAGAGACAAACTCATGACATTCTTGTCAAGAATTTGTGATGATCATGGTGGGCTCTGAGATTTGATTATGCCTACATTTGTAATAAAGATGTGTTTGAGTGTGTGTTAGGGTTTGCCTGATATTTTACTTTGGTCCCATGCTTTCCCCTGTCTCTTTGCTCATTTAAGTTCTCATTCCTTATATGGCAATACGTTCAGTATAAGGTATATCTATAAAATGTCCTTCCTTTTTGTCTCTATAATGTTAATGGCTCATGCTGTTTGATGTCGCGGGTGTACATGATGCATGTGTACTCAGTACATTTGGCTTAATCCTTTATAGATAATTCATTTCAAGCCTTTTGTAATGTTTCATTTGTTTAATATTATTGTTGTCATTTTTATGTTGCAAATCAAAGTTAGTGATTTACCATATACAGATGTGGCCATTAAGAATGCACGCTTTTTTCCTGTGAAAGGCTGCAATTCATCTCGCGCAGTGCTGTGGAATCCCGCATGCACCGTTTGAGAATTTAAATAAATGTGTGTAATAAATAAATATATATACTTTTTTTAATTATATAGCATAAAATATATTAATAAAGTTAAAAAGATAATAGACACATTTATTTAAATATAAAAAAATATCACTCAGTCATTCATCTTCTATACCACATTACCCTGTATTCAGGGTTGTGGATGTCTGGAGTCTATCCCAGGAGACCAAGCCATCACAGGGCACACACACATTCACATGCTACGAGCAATTTGGAAACGCCAATTAGCCTAGTCTTTGGACGGTGAGAGGAAACCGGAGTACACAGAGGAAACCCACCAAGCACAGGAAGAACTTGCAACCCCCATGCACACAGAGACAGGAATTTAGCAGCCCAGTGTGACTCTTCAACCAATTAAGAATTGAGACGTAAATACCTCTTTATTCCATCAATTAAGCAACAAACTTTYTGACACTCCATCAAGTTTGCATGTGTTTGCGTTTCTCTTGATACAGTTTCAACAGTGCGTGTGCATCTGCATAGTCTTTTATTTACTAAAGAATGAGACATAAAAGTTGTTATCCTTAATATTCTCTCACGTCTGATAAACTCATCAGGAATCTCTGATAATGAGCTCTCTTTACATTTCAGTGTGTATATACTATATATACAAGCATATATACATGTGTTCTACAAGTTTAGCTACGTATAAATAGCTGAGCATGGCCATGGTGTGCAGTTTAGAAAGAGAACATTGTGTCATGGAATCGCGGCAATTCAATAAACTCCCTGACTCCTGCTACTTCATCATCTCCCATCGGTGTGTATGTGTGTGTGAGAGTGTGTTTGTGCATGTGGGTGTGCGTCTGTGATAAGATCAGTCTTTTTGATTACCAAATAAGCAGTGAGTACAAACAATACGAGACAGGGACGCGGCTAAAACCGTGGCACAGCTTGTTCAATTTCCTGCTTCGCTCGTCTCGCTAGATAAGGTAAATAAAGCGAAACTGTGTTTTTGCTCCATTTACATAATGGCAGACAGATTTTACGATACGTCTTTGTTCTCGTGTCGAATGAGAGAGACATGTACGGATCTGTAATGCGTCCCCCGGATGACATGCAAACATCTGTTTCTGTACGTACAACGTCACGGAACAGGAATTGTAATAGACATCATTAGAAATAGAATCTCACACAATATAATCCCTCACACACACACACACACACACTTATTAACACAGTAAATAAAGATTAATTTTAAGTATCTAATCAAGAAGGATGATCCTAGAGTGTAACCCATGGAGAAGTTCTGGCCTGTTGAGAACATATAATATGCAAACTAGGAGGAAACAGAGATGTCTGTGCAGCTGAACATCTCAAGGATGCATTGAAATATCACTTTAAATTTATTTATACCACCATAACACCACATTCAGAGCTGTTTTCTTCCTCACACACCTCTGCGCCTTTTTACTACATACCTGTACAGTACATAACTTTTAATTTACTTCTATATCTAATATCGTGGAACATCAATAAAACTAGTTATTTCCTGTTACCTCTTAGATTATATCAGCTACAACTAGTCATTCCTTAACTTTCTATTTCCTGTACGGTACTATTATATAAACAAGTTAAAAGAGCTCCCCTAAGGGGTATCTATTAATCAGGTGATGAGCTACTGCTGAGCCACACCCCTCCAGAGAACAGCGCCAACGGGATGGGAAGCGGTTCTTCTCATATGAGGTCACATTTGTAATATACTGTTACTGATGATCTCATTCAATTCACTTGAAAGTGGGTTTTTATGGCTGATAAGTAATACATATACAGTGCCATAAAAAAGTATTTGCCCTCTTCTTAATTAATTTTTTTCCCCCACACATCAGACTTAACTTCATGCATGGCATATTAATGAGATACATGCCTCATCTGTTCTTGCCTTGCTTTATCAGACAGATTCTATTTAAGTTATTTCTTGATTCAACAGGTCTGGCAGTAACCAGGCCTGAGTATGGAAGCTGAAATTTAACCCAGCTTTCCAAAAATCACAGTTCTTTCGTGGGTTAGCAGGGGAGGTGTGATGATTTCATTTGTTTTCCCTTAATGAATGAAATCACTATTTCAAAAAACTGCATTTTGTATTTACCCAGGTTATATTTGTATAACAATAAAAAATTGTTTGATGCTCTTAATCATTTAAGTGTGACAAATATGCCAAAAAAAACAGGAAGAGGCTAATACTCTTCTTTTTTTAAAAAAATATTATTGTTGTCATTTTTATGTTGCAAATCAAGGTTAGTGATTTACCATATACAGATGTGGCCATTAAGAATGCAYGCTTTTTCCTGTGAAAAGCCGCAATTCGTCTACGCGCAGTGCTGCGGAATCACACATGCACCATTTGAGAATTTGCTCAAAATGATTGAATGAAGTACTGGYAAGGGCTGGCAATTGGTCTCCATATTGCATTCTCAAACTGAAATAACAAAAACAGGGAACAGCTTGTGCAGTATCTTGTGCATGTGTATTAACACAAGATGTGAGGACAAATTAGATTCCATGCACACAAGGGTGAACGGATTGTATCTCATGCACATACAATAGCATTTCGAGCTCCTCAACTAAAATGTGGCTTTGATACCTATGGTTTCTTTCTATGACAGGTCCAGGGTTTCATAGCGTGACTATTAGCATAATCACCCAGGAGTGGCTTATTCTTATATAAACAGCATGTTTACTTACACCACAATGATTTGCCAATGATTGCAATTTTTCATTTCATTTTATTAAATATCTTATCAGTTTACACTAAAGATTTATTGTTCAGACAGAGACAAGTTACAATTTAGCCTAAATAAACTGATAAACATTATTTCCCCGAGTCCCCCCCCCTCTCTCTCTCTCTCTCTCACTCATAAGAGAGTCTCTAAGAGAAATCATCTCTACATAATCCATTAAATGGTTTACTTTACTATACAGCACACATTATGAGTCAGTACACAGTCCCTGTGTATACGCTGTTACTATGGAAACAACAATATACTATTAGAATGAGGTTAAACGTTATTTAAACACATAAAGTCAGTATATGATCAACACTAAAATAATGAAATAAAAAATTTCACTAAAACATTTTCAAGAGTGCATGTATTATATATTATACTCCTTATAATATACTCATTATACTCCTTCACTTTTTTTAAATCAGTAATCCCACTCAAAAATATTAAGGCAATATTACATTCCAAAAGTCTAAATTATTCACAAAAGTTTTCTTGTTTAAAGTAGTGATTTTCTTAGGGGAAAAAAAATAAAACAGCCCCTGACTGTAGGGTGGCTGCAACACACTCGTCCTCCATCAAACTCTCACTCACTGCGTCAGAAAGTCAAACATTTAAATACGAAACTCCAGTGTAATCAGATCGACAGTATTCAGACCTAGACCCACTGTAAGTAAACCTGTACTTTAAACCTGTATCAAGGCCAGGAAATGGAACGTACCAGCCGAGTCCCCCGAAAGACACGCTCCTCTTTCTCCTAAGCATGACGACTGCACCAGCTGGGTCCAACTCCTACATACACACTTTCTCACACACACTCACCTGGACATGCTGACGCACGGCTGTGCACTTTTAGAGGGCGAGACGAAAGGAAAGTCAAGGGAGGGGCGACTGTTTACACGTTTCTGCTGCAGCTTTGCAGGCTTTGGCTTGGACACTATTACTCTATTTCACTGTCTGTTTGTTGCTTTAGTTGTATTTTAAGACATTTAACCAAGCAAGAAAGTGCAGTAAAATACATTTCTATACTATAGATGCAGTGAGTGCAAGCAAAAGCCATGTGCCTCCCCAATCCATGAAAGTGGCAAGATCAACAGGAAATAATGTACAGTGTTTAACGGCATCGTATACAATCTACGCGAAGGTAATCTATAGTGACAGTAAAAATTATGACAAAAAAAAAACAACAACAAAAAATAATAAATATTTGTACACATAGGCTTTTGGACTTTAATAATAGCTATATAATGTAATAGTTTAATAATTCTATATTCTACAACCTTGTTCATGTTGTCAAAATAAACAAATTGGAGGTGATATGGTGTGGAAAATATACTGACAAGGTCAAATGCCTTTTGTGTTTAGTAAATTGACTGAATTCTTTTTATTCATTTATCTATTTTTTTATGATATAAGGCCTAAATACATCAAAGGAGTTGTGAGGAGTTTACAAAATGATGCGTCAGAAAAGAACTTTTAAAAGTCTCTACAATGGCCTGAAGTTTGATGTAACATACAATCATACTGTAGGTAAAAGTTAGTGTCCCCTCTTTTCATTATGTAAAAACATAATAGAAATCATCAGATCGTAGCGGCTCTCAGTATTAGCCAAATACAACCTCAGTCGAACAACATCATATAACATTTGATTTTTTTCACTGTGCCATTATTTATGATATAATATATATTGAAAAATGAAACCATAAAGAATAAAGAAAACATGGGCAAACCTAAGTTCACCCCATGATTCAATAGATTGTATATCCATCTTTATCAGCAATTTTAGAAATGGCAACAAATCTATTTACTGTATTGTGACAGGCTGCCTACAGCCATCTCTAGGATTTACAGAGAACCGAACTTATCAGTTCTTTGAATGAAAGTGCCTTGTTGATGCCAAAGGTCAAAGGAGAACGGCCAGACAAACAGTAACTCAACAGTAAGAATTTGGCATAAACAATGAAGGCATGGATCCATCAATGGTTCAGGCTGCTGCTGGTATTATAATGGTGTGGGGGAGTTTTTCTTGACACACTTTGGGCCCCATAGTACCAGCTGAGCATGGGTGCCATCATGTGCCTGATCATGTCCATCCCTTTATAAGCACACACCATCTAAAATCAACTCAAACTGGTTCTTCAAAACGAAAATAGACTTAAAAGTTCACTGTACAATGTTTCCAGTCCATTGTTGAATCTAAGCCAGGAGGAATCGAGGCAGTTCGGAAGGCAAAATGGGTCCAACCCAGTACTAGACCACAGGAGCCTTCGCAAGTAACGCAAGTAACATTTCACTTACAGTACAAGCGTCATTAACTGATCTTCAGCTGGGATTGCAAATACAGTACATTTATTGTGTTGGAGGAATTCCAGCAGAATGCAACTCAATCAGCTGAGTAACAAGAGTTATCCTGTGCTCAAAGCACATCGCAGAGAATTCAAACACCACCGCTCTCTTCATTTCCTTCCTTCGAGAGCGACGTGCACCACTCTGATGTGCTGATATGGTTTTCTGATCAAAGCCATGCTTGCCATTTGAATGGGAACTCGTTGTCTGATTCACTCCGGCTCAGGACAGCTGAAGTGCTCAGGGTGGATAATGGATCATGATCGTCATTGTGGACGCGTATCCTCTTCACTCATGGTCTGTTGCCGCTCTTGGTGGTTTAAATCTGAATGTGTCAGAACATCGATCGGTGCGTTAATGAGATGAGAAGCATCCGTTGAACTTTCTCTCTTTAGGCTAGTGTAGTGGCTGAGACTTTTTTATGGCTGGCAGTCTTTTTGAAAGCAGTTCTTGATTGATTAATGTGAGTTAAATCGCACATAGTAATGTCACACCTATAAACACACGCGCACACACACACACACACAGAGGCACATTCTGTCAGGGTGAGTCAGACCGAAACCAACCAAGTGTGTGCACATGACATGAAAAATGGACCAGAACCAATTTGTGTGACCTGTAATGTATAAAAAGTTTTGGTTTATGTGGTTAAATCTTCCTTATACATTTCCTGGTTGTAATGTACTGTAATTGTCAAGGCAACAGGTTTAGAAAGTGAGTCCAGACTCCTGAACGGTTCCCAGACGTTTCCAGAGAAGCCAACTGACAAACTCGGAATCCCTCCTTGGGTCCTGGGTTTGTACTGCGGTCTCCATCCACTGGGTAAATAATAAGGTAGTCAAAAAAAAACTACAGTAATTCATTTTGGAAAAGCAGTGTCTCTCCACCAAGCTGCTCATGTTTTGCAGCATGGCACGGACATTACCCCATCTCATGACCTTAAGTAAGACAATCAGATAGATGGGCTACGTGCATTCTGTGTTATGATGTATTTCTGTTTCTACATAGCAAGTCTTGCTTACATTTGTCAACACCGAGAGACAGGAACTTCATGGTTTTCTAATATTCCTATATTTGCAGTTTATACAACAGTTAGTTCTGACTGAGTAATCTGATTGGACGAGAGGCTTTCCCTGAGTGGTGATATACAGCATAACAGCACGGGGACATTTAACTATATGTATCACTCTGTATCACAGGTGTTCTAACAATCTTTAACTATACTTACGATCAGTCGCAGCGTGGGTGAAAGTAGGTCTGTACGGTCCGCAGTATTGAGGAGAGAGCAGCTGCCTGCCAAAACCCACATTCAGAACCAGTCACGGTAGCACTTTCAGCAAGAAAACACTTCTGATAGCTTTATGTCGTCTTAAACAACACTGTGTCCTTAGTAATTGCTTCTTAGTTGTTTTGAATTGTCTCTGAACTGTCTGTGTTGTTTTGTCCAAGGCTAACATAAGCTACAAGGCTAACTAGCTTGTAATACAAGGCTGAATTATGCCCAAATTCCTCTCTAACCCCTGATCAAGGGCACTACCTGGTGTGTGGTACAACGGATTATACATCCTAGATGGCGCACTAGCTTTAGGTTTAATGCTATTTGGGATTCAACCCCTCTATGGTTTACTCCCCTCACCTTCTGGCTACATTGTAGCAGTAAGAATTTTTAAATACTGCCACTAACATTTACACCAACCCTTGCCAGTCACAGTTAGTTAGTTCTGCCAATCGCGAAAAATATATCCTAATCTGTTGATTTTAAAAAAAAGTTTGTTTTTTTTGTAGAATTATTGTATAAAAGAAATATAACGCTCAAGGTCATTCAAGGTCAAGGTCGTCTATACAGTACCTATGTACTCCTACATTTATTGCTGTGTACAAAAGACAACGCATACTGTACTGTACATCATGAAATCATTTTTAGACTGCTATAAAAGTATCTTTACATATCTGATCATCTTCAGGAGCTCTTGCATACCGGGATTGTCATATACCACCACATTTGTACTGTAACTAAAAACCACTAAAATAACCTAAACTGATCTGTTTGTCCATCTCAAAGGTCCACTGAGATCATGCTGAATAATACAAATGTTTTTCCACACACCCACAAACAGGAGTGGAAACAAGACACACCCTTTATGGAGTCTGGCACCAAACAGCTCATGTTGTTTTTGTATCCACAAATAGGAATTGGCAATTTTATAAATGGCATGCAAGTGTTAAAGTCAAAGCCTTTAGTCTTCACATATCCCAGCTTTTTATTAGTAGGCAGAGTGCAGGATCAGCCATTATACGGCAGCACAGGAGCAGACAGGGTTAAGGGCCTTGCTCAAGGGCCCAACAGCGGCCTGGAACCGCTGACCTTCCGATAAGTAACTCAGAGTAACTTATCGCACTAAGCCACCCAYGCTCCTGAGCTATATGCTGATTCAAAGAAGAATAAACACAACAGATGCAAATACGACCAGGAACATAAAAGTAATGCTAAACAAGACATATACGGTACAGGAGTCAGGTGGAACACGATCACCGAACAGCCGTAAGATTATCAGGGTGCCACGTTAACACACATACACTCACTCATTCAGTCATTTGGAAATGGCAGTGTTGGGTCCTGGGTTTGTACTGCGGTCTCCATCCACTGGGTAAATAATAAAGTAGTCAAAAAAAACTACCTAGCAAACATGTTTTTTGAGTGTGGGAGGAAACCTGAGTACCCGGAGGAAACCCACCAAGCAGGAAGAGAACATGCAAACTCCATGCACACAGAGACGGGAATCGAACCCGGACCCTGGAGGTGCAAGGCGACAGTGTGCTGGGGATCAATTTTTCTTAAGTTATTTATTTAACATGTATTGAAAAATGTGAAATATTTAAGGAGGCTTATTCTGCCAAATGAATCCAAAAAGCTTTTTTTTTTTTTTTTTTCATTTTTTCTGTTAGTCAAACATCTAAACAACTAATGTCCTAATCTGGACAAACCCTCTGATTTCAGTGAAACTATTTGACTTTTCAAACTAAATAACCATGAGCTGAGAATGTTTTCCTCATGAATATTCATCTCAGAGGATGGAAGAGATCGGCATCACAAACACGACATTAGAGATCCGCTCCTGGTGAAAATCCTGGGTTAGGATCTCAGCAACTTGGAAACGGGCCAAGTTCTGAGCATCATGGATAATGTGGACTTCAATCACTTTTGTTCATTTTGTCATTTCTCTATGGCATGAGGGTGCATTCTGGGAAGAAGGCAAGGAGTGGCAATGTAACACTCTGGGCAATGTTCTGCTGGGAAACGTTGGCTCATGTCATTTCTGAAGCTGTTATTTTGACACCTACCACCTACCTAACCATAGCTGAAGACCAAATGCATCCCTTTATGGCAACCATTTTCAATAATGTCGAGATATTTATCCTCCCTTAACCACACTGCAAAAATTGGTCAGGAACTGTTCGAGGAACATGACAAAGAGGTCAAGGAATTGATTTCCCAGTTCTGATCAAGCCTCTGTGGGATGCGCTGGACAAACAGTTCCGATTCATGGAGGTTCCTCCATACAACTTATACTGTAGGTCTTAAAGAATCTGCTACAGATGGCTCGGTTCCAGATACCACAGTACACTTTTCTCGATAGATTTTATTTTTGCCTATATGATATTAAGCATGTTAAGGCTGTTCGGTATAAACTCAACATGTGCATGTGATTACATACTGTATACAGTATGTGTCCATGAAGAGATTTGCATTGGCTTATGAATGCTGTTTGTAGTTTGACGTCTCTGTGATGCAGTCTCCACATCCTCCCCTCTTGCCAAGGGTGAGCAAACCACTGTCCTGCTCCAGCGAACAGAGGGAGTGACATCCGTCAAGGAGCACGAGGGAAAATTGAAGCTTTCTGTGCCACCAGCGGGGGTGGCAATGTTCTTTGTGCTGCAATTGGGAGGAGTGGCGAAGCCTGGGAGAGATCAAAATTCCTTCAGATGGGAGAGGCAGAGCCGATGTTCTTAATGAGGCATGGTGGCATAGCAACGTTCTCAGCTGGGCATGGTGACAGAACAGGGTATGTAACAGGGTTGTAAAGCAGTGATCTCATCAGGGCATGGTGGAACAACGGGTTTCTCAGCCAGGGCATCGCAAAGCAAAGATGGGAAGGGAAGACGACGCTGAAAACAGGGTCTCTTTGAAGCTAAGACAGCTGAAAACTGAACGTATCCCTCAAAACTCAGAGCATTTTAGCCTTATTTTGTTTTTTTGCTGTTTTCTTTTCTTGGCTCAGGATGGTGTGGTATAGAATGACATCTACGTTTATTCTTCACAATACAGGCAATATGGGTTCATTTTAACTAACTATACAAACATGACAGAGCAAAAAAAAAAAATAGGTCACACAGGCAAAGAAATAGCACAGATACATAAGATCATGTGTACAGTGCTGTGCAAAAGTTTTAGGCACCGTATTATCTGTAGTTCAAATTGTGTTATATAAGTTATATTATAGGTTATAAGTTATATAACCATTCCCTACAAAGATACACTAAAATTAATGACTAAATAACATTATAGAAGAAAATTCGCATGCCTGTAAAAAAAGCGACATATTACATGACAGACCAGTTTTCAGATGGGAAAAAAACATCAATAATGTCGACGACTGAGTTTTGCATGAAAATAGTAAAGGAGTGAGTGTGAAGAAGTTACCAAAAGAACTCAAATTCTCCATAATGCTCAGTAAAACCTAACAGCTGTTTTATTTACAGTACTGMGCAAAAGTCTTGGGAACATCCAAACACAAGCCATATGCAATGATGCTTTTGAAAACATTTCTACATTAAAAGAAACTTCTATAAAAAGCACTAAGTCATAACATAAACAATAAACATTCAATATTTGGTGTCGAAACTCTTTGCTTGAACATAAGCGGTAGTGTTCGATACAGATGTGTGTGGAATTCTAAATAAAACAGCTGTTAGGTTTTACTGAGCATGCTGGAGAATATGAATTCTTTTGGTAACTTCGTGACACTCGCTCCTTTCTATTTTCAGGCAAAAATCAGGAGTCGACATTATTGATTTTTTTTTTCCCACCTGAAAACTGGTCTGTCATGTAATATGTCACTTTCTTTACAGACATGCAAATATTCTTCTCTAATGTTATTTATTTATTAATGTTAGTGTATCTTTGTAGGGAATGGTCTTGTATATAATAATGCAGACATAATAAACTTATATAACAACATTTGTACTACAGATAATATGGCACCTAAGACTTTTGCACAGCACTGTATATTTTTTCGACATCATTCCTATATTCCGTTGGTGGTAAAATGTACCCTTTATAAAAGTAACGAT
>QMIH01000131.1:449319-461393 GCA_003987875.1 Clarias batrachus
CCCCCCCTTCCCCCAAATAAACCCCCACCCCCAATCTCTCTCACACGCACACACACTTATGCTAAACTATTGTTTGGATAATTTGTACAGTTTACACCTAAATTATGTCACATGCAGCTTGTTTGTTTTTTTTTTTTTTTATTAAGATGCTCTTTAGCCATGTGCTATAGTCAGCTTAACGAGTTTAATTAGTCACAAGAGGAAAGTTGTGCAAAGGGAATGTGCTAAACTTAAACTTAAACTTTGTCGCAACATATAGTGGTAAGTGTGTTGAGAATAAATAAAGGATTCAAATATGGCAACAAAAAAACACATTGTGCTGACGTCCTTTTAATTAGCAAGTGTTTCTCTTCGCCAGTCACGCTCTCATTATCATTCTCTTAGCGGCACCGCGTGAGCTGGATACCAGGCGTTCTGAGGACGTGACTCTACCTTCGCTCGGTTTGTTTGAGGCAGACGGGAACCTTGTGGGTGTTAGAACACGAAGCCAGGTTGCCGTGATCTCAAGGTGCCATGCATTTGGCTGTGTTGGCTTTGTGAATACTAATCGTGCGCTGTCCAGTCCAGGCTCAAAGTGGAAAGGTTCCAAAGGGTTGATGTAGACGGTGTTACACACGCGTGATGCGTCGTTGCCAGACGTTTCTGGCAGCTGCGTTTGGTGCACTATTCTTAGTTCTCACTAGCATGCAATTAGTGCATCAGCATTCAGCACATGGGCAGCATGGATATGGGATTAGTACACCATCTGACGAGATCAAAAGCGACACAAGACATCAAAGACAGGTCTTGTGGACACATCTGATCTGTTTGTGATGCAACATGTTTGCTAGAATATGCAGGCAAGGAGTGCAAGCTAAGACCCCGCCATAATGGCTTTAAAGGAATTCAAGCACTAACTAATGGATTAGCGGCGGTTGTTCTGTTTGAATTAGTGCATTCTCTGTATCATTTCCTTTTTTTTAATTTTTTTTATTTTTCCCAGATTTTCTCCCTAATTTAATCATTTCTCCCCGTCAATAGGGGGCTCCCACATTAAGGCTACTACTACCACTCAGTCAGGAGGGCCAAAGACTATCACGTGTTTCCTCTGAACCATGTGATGCCAACCAATCACATTTTTTCAAACTGCTCGCTCACGCACCTTTGTGGGCGGCGTAACACACTCGGAGGACAGTGCTATCCACTTCTTCCGCTTGCGTGAGCTCACAGACGCCCCTGATTAGCTGATTGGCTGTAGAGCCGTGATTAAGTACCTCTCATCCCTCCCCTCTGAGAGAGCTCGGCCAATCAGCTCTCTCTAGACTTCTGGCTGCGAGAGAGTTCAACATCACCCAGGAATCGAACTCGCGATCTCCAGACGCTAGGGCGAGCATTTAACCACTGCGCCAAATACTGCACTATACCATATATTACCTCATGGCTTTTTCTTGAACGACTGTACAAGATTTCCTGATGTTACACACACTGCCCCTAGTGGTTTGGAGTAAACTGAAATAGAACTCTGAAATTTAATTGTAAGTCATAGAGCAACAGGTTTGTTTAAAATACAATACTACACTGAAGCATCTACATGTCGTTTTGTTCAGTGAATCTCTGGCACGTTCTGCAGAAGGTTTGTCGCTTTGCGCCGAACAGATCAACGAACCAGGCAACATGTTCTCGGGGTTCGAATGACACCTCGTCGTACGCGCATGTATGCATGTTGATGTGCAATCGCACCTTGTTTTGCAGGCGTGAAGCTTGAAAGAGCAAGCCTACAGTATGCTGTGAAAATGCTGCACAACTTTAACTCAGTGGATATTATAATTATAATGCACAACATGTGCTGAGCAAAACTGCAGAACAATGTGTGTGTGTGTGTGTGTGTTCAACCTGATATAAGGGAAAGACTGGTTCTCAATACAGTGATGACGACTAATGATTCATTTCAAGATTTTATAACAATATAGCTCACAGCTCATGAGGATATTTAATACCACGAGAGAGAGAGACAGAAAGGCTGCAGCTGCTTATAGACACTCATGCACCATTAAGTGTCACAGTAACAGTTTGGCAATGTCTCATCCATTATCTCTCTCTCTCTCTCTCTCTCTCAATCAGGGAAAGAAAATGCATGGAATAGTAAGAGAACAAACATGTGTTATCAAACAAGCTTTGAGGTAGCATTAAAATATCCTACCTTGAGTCTGCCATCAGTGACTTGCAGGCTGGAGTAAACATAGCAGGCAGTGGGGATGGAGTGTTTCTACACACGAGCTGTGAGACTGAGAGCGTGGTGTACTACAGGGAGAGAGAGAGAGAGAGAGAGAGCGATATGGGGGGATGGAGGATCATAGATGAGGGGAGGGAATTATGAGTAAGCCACCGATGGGAAAATGAGAGAGAGAGATTCTGTCCATGTGTGTGCGTGTGTGTGCGTGTGTGTGTGTGTGCGCTGTATCATGTCTTCATGCGGTATTGTTTCATTTCACTTATTTATTTATTTATGTTGGTTTCAAAAGTATTGGCACCCCTACATTTCGTACACAAGTGACCCCACCCCTGAAGAGAAGAACAGCCCTCACTATTCCTCAACCGAACGGCGTCAACCGAATGCGCAATATTTCAAGGTTCTTTATTATTTATTACTTATTTATTTATTTGTGAAAATGAATGCGCTCTTGATAACAGATCAAATCTGAAGTTCGATATCGTCAATGAAAATAAATAAAACACAGACTCTGTATATTATTTGTGTATATTTGCAGCTATTATCTTCTGAAAAATCCATCTCCAGACAAGTCAGCCAGATGTAGGACTTATGTATCCTGTTACTTATTGGAATTCTTCGTGCTTTCAGTCTTCATTAAAGCTCCTGGACCCCCAAGCACAGGACAGCCCCAAATCATCAATCACCATGTTTTTTCAGTAGATTTGTGGTATTTCCATTCTCCTGGCGTGATACCAGTCAGTTCATGGCAGACCTGTTCTTCCGCGGTTCCTGGGTTGGTCATGATCATCTGAACCGATTTCCTGACAGTCCGGGTCTTCCTCTAGACCTGGTGGATCCACCTCCCAAGAACTTACAACTAATCTTGGAATCTGAGGTCATTTCTGTCCACCAAGAAGTTATCCGTCAGTTTTCAAGGATCAGGTGTCCCCCTCGATAAATGTTCATGGGAACGACTGCAGCGGGCTCCGAGCCACATCCGCCGAGATCGCCATTCATGGATATATTGTAAAACGTTTGTAACTGTAATATGTGAATCAGTCATACTTATTGCGCTAAATCATACACATAATATGATGAATCTAAACTCCTCATGATTCATCTGAATGATGGCTAACGGTTCCTCAGCTCATAACACAGCCTTGACTGTGATTCACACAAATGTGCAGAAAAACGTCAGAGTTCCACACCGGCTGTTGCTCTGATATTTTGATTCTGATGTTCTATGAATGAAATTCTCAACTCATTCAAAAAAGATTTTCTTCGTAAGTGGTTTCCTTTTTTTATTGACATTTCATCTTTTTATTTATCCAATGTATCAGCTGCAACACATCCAGCAAGAGTCCATTTCTCATGCAACCTTTTCTGCACAGGTGAATAATTTACCTGATTGAGGAAGTCACTTTTTTTATTTACTTTTTTAAACTTTATGGCCCTTATGATATTATATTATCATATAATAACCATAGGCTGAACATGGTTTTGGGGTCTTACATTCCATTAGACTTCTTTAATCAGGCACGATTTTTTTACTTAAATAATTTAAATAATTACTTCACTTAAATAATTTAGTTTCAATAATAACATTCTCATTGTTCTAAAATTGCTGTGACTTTATTGTCTATATCCATGATAAKATAATCATTCCATCATGAGCTTATTGGTTAAATAATGTGTAAATATGTTAAATTATCATTGCATCAAAAATAATTTTAAAAAATAATAATTTAATTGTATTAATTTTAAAGGACTGTATTGGTAGTTATTTTAAATGTAATCCCTATCCATCACATCTGTAGTGTGTGAATGATTAGGGACAAATTTGAGATAAATTATCAATAAATGTCTGTGTGATTTTTATAGTTGTGTGCAAAAGTTTAGGCAACCCTTGGTAAATATACTTCTCTTACTCTCACTCATCATCTATACCGCTTTATCCCGTATTCAGGGTCACGGGGGGCCTGGAGCCTATCCCAGAAGACTTAGGGCACAAGGCGGGGTACACCCTGGACAGGGTGCCAAACCATCGCAGGGTTCACAAAAGTACACACACACTCACACACACACACTACGGCCAATTTTGGCAATGTCAATTAACCTAACCTACATGTCTTTGGACTGTGGAAGGAAAACAGAGATCCCGGAGGAAACCCACCAAGCGAGAACATGCAAACTCCATGCACACAGAGACGGGAATCGAACCTGGCCGGGAAACAAACCCGGACCCTGGAGGTGCAAGGCGACTGTGCTAACCACTACACCACCGTGCCGCCAAATATAGCTATTCTATTCAAGCGAAAAGAAATAAACGCAACCTCAGCAGCAGATTATATTTTTTTAAATAAATGACTAACTGTTATTTGTAGTAATGTTGTTTGGCCACCCCAGTGGTAATCACTACTACACAGTAACACCTCATTTGGCGGATATCACAGCTTGCGAACCGTTTCTATAACCAGCCAGCACTCTAATACTATTCATGTTTCATTCATTTTCACCCCCATGTGCTTGTGAACGCTTCACAGGTTCTGCGTTATCTCGCAAGCACAATGCAAGAAAAATCAAGGCGTATTCAAATTCAATCGAGGGGTGCACAAACTTTTGCACGCAAC
Source organism: Clarias batrachus (assembly GCA_003987875.1). Lineage (NCBI taxonomy): Eukaryota > Metazoa > Chordata > Actinopteri > Siluriformes > Clariidae > Clarias > Clarias batrachus. Next base: position 454,141 of record QMIH01000131.1, read on the forward strand.
TGTATGGAGCAAATTCAAATTGAAACGTTTACAGTGCTTACAAATAAATGTGTGCTGACAGGTTAACTTCGTTGTAATACAATTATCTTTTCTTAGTATACGCAAACGTGTCGATGTTATAATTTGTGTTCATTTTACATCTGCTACAAATCTTCATTTCAGCTAATGCAAATACAGTACGTGCCTACTGGTAGCCTGGTTTAGATGCCTCAGGTGGTTTAAAGAGACCTCATTAATATGAAGCGCCTCAACCATCACGCCTATGATCTCACATACAGAGGTAATAGCATTGATTTGGCCTCCTGCTCATGTCATTGCCCTGCTAATAGATGGAAATAATCAAGGATTATCTGGTGAAGGAGTTAGAAAGACACATWGACACTTTCACACCCATGCCTTAAGGGTGTGTTAGATCTAACCTTTTCCCCCCCTGTCAAACCTGTCCTGCTCACTGCTTTTGATTGCTTAACGCCGTTGTGTCGAGTCTCCTGCAATCTCCTGGCAGATTAGCCTTCTGAAAGCCCGCATGCCTTCCAACTCGTGCACTTTCTTGGGGTTGCCTTGGTAACCCTTCTAAATGTTCTCGCAGTGCTCTTTTTGGAGTTCTGCCAATGCAGTACATATGAATATTCTCCATAGACATGAATGTTCTTGCATATGGACGTCTTATGTTTTTTCCACGAACCTGGAGCTTGGGGATTTTGGWACGTGTCCATGACAGTTGAGAGGATGAAGGAGATTAATGGTTGCCAGATTGTGCAATATTTCTTCTAATCATTTCTTTGAGATGATTTTTAAAAAGATCAGGGATTTTTTAATTGGCGTTACCTTTTCAAATAGATACATACTGATACAGTATAACTTCACGTTCCTGCAGAGTATCAAACCAAAAATAAAAATCCCTTAGGATGCCAGATTTAACCTTTTTTTCGTCTGAGCGTGTCCAGTGTCCCGTAGTGTGTATTGTATATGTTGTTCTCTATAAATAACTGGACGTGTTCAAGCTTGATATAACAATGCCGGAATTACATAATGGTTCTAAATAGGACAATCCACCACAATAATAAAGCCCGTGTGTGCTCCAGTGCACAAATTAGACTCATCGCGCGCTGAGGCTGGACCTGCGAGGCACCCAACAATAGCTTCCATTGATCTGACCTTTTCCAGCCTCCCGGCACAAACCATTCCGCACTTACTGAAAATGAGATATGACACATCCGGTCAGCGCAGCCAGATGCCCCCGGAGCGATTTGCCACCTACAAAACAAAGTGGACCGGCGTATAAGGACAATCCAGTAATGGAATAGTAGGTGCGATGAGTAATTAACACATCCGAGAGCAGTAAGATGCAATAAAGCATAACGGGAGTAGAGGCGAGGATAACAACGAGTGTGCGTAATTAGTGTCACTCCGACACTGTGAGTGCTGAACTGAACTGAAATACACACCAGTGCTCAGTTACCAGTGCGAAATCTCACCACTGCAAGATAAGATAAGGTCGATTTTTTTATTCCTATTCCTACTAAATAATAAACCTTCATTTCAACCCTTTGTCCTTTTTTAACGGCTCACAGCTTACCATTTAAAAAAATTGTAACAAATTATTTAATTGTCCAGGTGGCATGGTGGCTCAGTAGTTACCACTGTCGTCTTGCACCTCCAGGGTACAGGTTCGATTCCCAGCCAGGTTCGATTCCCGCTTCTGTGTGCATGGAGTTTGCATGTTCTCCCGGTGCTCAATATATGTTTTATATATATATATTTCATGTATCTGTGATTTACTTGAGTAGTTTTCTTAGAGGATACTCTTTATTTAGGATACTTTCTATAATTTCCCTTGCAGAATCAATAAAATATATCTATCTTTTTTTTTTAACCTACCTCGTACAGCAAATATCTGTAATTTTACTTCATTACATTAATGCATGGTTACACAACCAAAGTGGTGTGTGGCATTTGAAGCGGGAATTTCGCCACCTGCTGACTATTAGGCATAATCGTGCTTCCTTTGTGGCACACCTTAATAACTTCATGGGTGTTTGAAATGAGAGACAGAGATATTTGCAGAAGTTACTGCTTAAGTTTTTATAATAGCAATTTGCATACACTCCAGAATGTTATGAAGAGTGATCAGATGAATTGCATAGTCCTTCTTTGCCATGAAAATTAACTTAATCCCGAAAAAAATTTCCACTGCATTTCATTGCTGTCATTAAAGGACCTGCTGAGATCATTTCAGTAATCGTCTTGTTAACTCAGGTGAGAATGTTGACGAGCACAAGGCTGGAGATCATTATGTCAGACTGATTGGGTTAGAATGGCAGACTTGACATGTTAAAAGGAGGGTGATGCTTGAAATCATTGTTCTTTCATTGTTGACCATGGTGACCTGCAAAGAAACGCGTGCAGTCATCATTGCGTTGCATAAAAATGGCTTCACAGACAAAGATATTGTGGCTACTAAGATTGCACCTAAATCAACAATTTATAGGATCATCAAGAACTTCAAGGAAAGAGGTTCAATTCTTGTTAAGAAGGCTTCAGGGCGTCCAAGAAAGTCCAGCAAGCGCCAGGATCGTCTCCTAAAGAGGATTCAGCTGCGGGATCGGAGTGTCACCAGTGCAGAGCTTGCTTAGGAATGGCAGCAGGCAGGTGTGAGCGCATCTGCATGCACAGTGAGGCAAAGACTTTTGGAAGATGGCCTGGTGTCAAGAAGGGCAGCAAAGCAATCTTTTATTTTATTGATGTAAAGAGAAAAAAGCTGCCCTTTTGTCATATTATTATGTGATGATATAAACTGCATACTCCAATGGTAATATATATTATAGTAACATAATATAATAATAAATGTCACTGAATGTTGTTGTGGTGTGATGTTGTGTATGAATGAATGAATCCCTTTTATTATAATGTACACTCTAAAAAATGCTGGGTTGTTTCTGTAAACACATTGGGTTGTTCATGCTGGGTCAAAATTCTGGGTTATTTCGGGGACTTTAAACACATTGTTGGGTTGGGTAATGCTGGGTCAAATGAGATGTAGTGGGTCATTTACGAATGAACACCTGGTTGGGTTATTTTGACCCAACAACTGGTTTATTCTTTATTTCTCCAAACGGCAGCCTGCAAAATGTTTGAAATATTACTCTTATTGTGTCACCAAGTATAGTTTTAAGAGTTGTTTAAGCGAGAATGTATGTGTGTACGGTTCAACACATCAATCGGTTATTAAAGATGGCGTCTACTTAAAAAAGTGCCCCAACGATTTCGGAGATTTGAGCTCCAGGCAATCCTACGGTGCTCCGCGTTCATATAGCCGCAAAACATAGCCTCATCTTGGCAGAAACTTCTGAAAACGACCGCTGGCTGCGGTGTCTCTGAGAAACATCCTGTACGCTGTGTTACATTATTATACCCGGAGTCCTCAAACCCTCAAGTGTGTACTTCCAAGTCAAGTCCGCTCTTTGCGCTTTTGGAATTGACACACAGCATGAGGAACTTTCTGGATTCTTCACTTCTGAAGCAAGGGGCACGAGGCCACTTAATGATGGCAGGATTTTATGGTAAGTTTATATACATTTTTAGCTAAATTTTAAATGTTGTAGTTGTGGTAGAAGCACTTTTTAGTCGCACTTTGATATGGGGGTGAGAGGAGKTCATKTTTTAATATTCTGTGCCAAMAGTCGGCTATAGTGTATTTTATGATAAAAGTGCATTTGTAGCACACACAAATAAAAACATTTACTAAATGCCATCTTAAATGTAATTATAGGTAAATTACTAGTAATCTTCGCTAAAGCTGTGTGTGGAAAGTCTCTTGGCATATTTAATAATATTTAATAGGTGTCAGAGGAAGCTATTGGGATATGTTTAATGACAGTCTTAATATGTCTTCTGGTTCTGTTTGTTTAAAAAAAAAAAAAACTGGTTGTGTTATTTTGACCCAGCAGTTGGTTTATCCTTTGGAGAACTTTCTGGATCCTTCACTTCTGACTGGATCATGCTCAGAGCACTCAGTATTTTATGGTAAGTTCATATTTTATTATTTATTTAATATTTTATTATTTTATTGTTTAAAATAAATGCTTTGATGTTAATATTGTGTGGGATTAATATTGTTTTCCCATTCTGTTTTGTTATTCAAAAAATGAGAGTGTCATGGATAAGGCATAGCCTTAAAACAAGCTTTTTCTTTATCCTTATGAAATATTTATTATAAGTTGTAAATTCACCATTAAATATAATTCATCTAGTGTTTGTTGAGAATTTGAAAAGGAGTGAATGTTTTGTATTAAATCCAGATGGAACCGTATCCTGTTATCCCTCACATGTTAAATAGTGAGGTAAATTAGTGTCAGAAATATACACTAAATTCATGCTCACGTTATGTAATTTTTCTGTATTGAAAAGAGAAAAAAAATTGCATTAAATGCATATGTAGCTGTACGTCCTTAACAAAAATGCTGAACGTAAATGTTAGTTATATTGCAACACTAAGTGATGCTGTATAATCCATAGGTTGACCAACATGATGAGGAAGATATCTGCAAAATATGGAGATGACTGGAGCATTGTTCCATGTTTTGTTCCTTGGGGATGAGACAAGAGGGACCTGATAGACCTTTTCCATTGTTGGAGGCAATGCTATTGATACACACTCTTTGGTGAAGGCTGTTTTTTTTGTCATTGATGTTAAGAAGTGTCTTCTCACCTGGGAGTTTCTCCAGCATACTGTAGATCAGATTGATGGACACGAGTACTCATCTCATTAAATTTTTGAGGACAACAGTTTTTTCAGCCAACATTTAATCAATAATATTTAAAAACATTTTATCATATTTGTTTTTGTCATTTTTGAAGGAAATTAAATAGTAATAGTTAAATAACAGATAGTTAAAATAGTAAGATGGAAAATATTTGTGTCATGTGGGCATTATAAGATTTGTATTGAAAACTTCTATATAAAAGTTTTTAAACATTGTATTAAATGCAAAAAAAATGCAATTCAAATCAGACTTACAGGGATCTCTTGTTTTTGTTTTACAGAGTGTTTTATTTTTATTCACATTTTCTTATTCTTTGACTATTTACATTATGTGAAGTTGTGTACATTTTGTGTCTTTTTTTGAAAATAAAAAAAAAACACTGGTTGGGTCAAATAAAATAATCTTGCACTTTAACATTTAACCCAGCAAGAGTGTCAATTTAACTCACTGGTTGAGTCAAATAAAATAACCCAGCACTTTACCAATTTAACCCACTGGTTGGGTCAAATAAAATAACCCAACACTTTAACATTYAACCYAGCAAGAGTGTCAATTTAACCCACTGGTTGGGTCAGATGAACAACCCAGCACTTGGGTCAAAACAACCCAGCGCACGTTCTGTCCAATAGTGACCCAGCAGCTGGGTTATGGTTGGGTTGTTTTTTAACCCACCAGTTTTTAGAGTGTACAAGCCGAGTTACAGCTTTATCGTGGTGAACCTGAAGAACGTAGGCCACTTTACATTTCAATACTAAACTACTGCAATACACTCCTGCCTCTGACCACCATTCGACCTCTGCAACTGATCCAGAATGCAGCTCCACGGCTTCTTTTCTACCTTTCTAAGCTTTTTCACAACATCTCATTGATACGCCCACTCTCCTGGCTTTCTGTACCTACAGTACTCAGAGAAAAAAATTAAAACATCCACGGTTGCTTTCTAAGCCTAAACCAGACCTGTATACACAGTACATTTAGTCACGTATCATGACCTAGCAGATACCACTGTCTGTCTTATTTTCTAGTACTATTAAACTGGTCCCAACATCTCTCAGAATACAGGACAGGCACGCACTAAGGACTTTCCTTGATCTGGCACCAAGGTGGTGGAATGAAGTTCCTCAAGATGTCTAACCAGCTGAGTCACAGGAAATAATCAAATGATGACTAAATATCTACCTCTACATGAAGTACATAAATTAGCATTTCATTTAAAAAGAATTTTGTATTCTATATCTGTGTGCTTTTCTTACTAGATTAAATCCACAATTGTATTCATGAACCAGTATCAGGATGTACAGACTTCAGAGCAGGTCACTCTGAAGATAGGTGTCTACCAAACGATGTAAATGTCATTGCAAATATTAATGAGATGGGAAAACACATTGAACGGACATGATAAACATACAAACATTCATACTGTACATTAACACCTTGGGGTAATTTGGGTGATTAGTTGAGGAATCATAAATTGTGAATTAGGGTGTATTGTCGATGGTATTGACACAGACAATGTATTGTTGGACCCTGAGGCAAAGTTGATTCAGCGAGTAAATCGTTTATTCCCAAATGAGCATGATGAGCTCATTCTTCCCCCCTTCTCTCAATATCTTTAATAATGTGGAGTGAGCATACCGGGTTTCCTTCAGCTCCACCAGTTTCCTTCAGTCTCCCAAAAACATGGTATAACTGGATTTCTTGCTTTCAGTGGGTTGTAGTGTGTTCATGCATGGTGCTGTTTATAAACTGGTATCCATACTACTGTAGGTTCATACCTTATGCTTATGAGAAAGCTACTGTACCATAACCCTGACCAGGATGAAGCAGTTCTTAAAGATCAATGAATAAATTAATCATATGTAAGCAGTACTGATTGGAAATGCACATACATTTGAAAAAAGCAATTAAACATCAAGTTTTATATTTAAAAAAAATATATATGCACCAAAATATTGACCTTCTAAGGTTTAGCTTTCCATACATTAYTAATACTTTTTTGACTTTCCTTTAGTTGCTTTAAAAGCCAACAACTCACCTAGGCAAGGAATAATAAGCTTGTTCTCAAAAGATCTTTGATCAACACTCTGTTACAGTGTTATCATTTTTCTTAAAAATGAGCTATAATTCTGTTAACAGTAGAAAAGGAGATTTCAATATTCTTAGCTATTTGTCTTCTGGACAGTCCACCTTCAGACTGGCTGACAATCTGGCCTCTTGGAGGATAAAAAATTCTTTCGGAATGTTAATTTCTAGGTTTAAAGATTATTTAAAACATTACTAAAGGGTACCCACGTGCAGCTCATGATGCCTGCATGCTATATCATCTCATACCTCTCAATCCTGTATACAGGGTCGCAGACGCCTGGAGCCTATCCCAGGAGACTTGAGGCACGAGGCGGGTACATTCTGTACAAGGTGCCAGTCCGTTACAAGGCACACACACACAGACACAGACACACACACGCACGCACGCACGCACGCACGCAC
>QMIH01000131.1:463528-491506 GCA_003987875.1 Clarias batrachus
GTTATACCTACATAATCTACAGCGAATATATTTGTCATTAGGTGTTCTACTGAAGTAGGAACAACAACACGTTCCTACTATTTAAATATGTAAATGAAGGAGGATTAAGAAAATATTGTTGTTGAAGCGCCACCTGGTGGCTGGCTCGAAATATAAATAAAAACTAACAAACAAACCAACAAAAAAATGAGTAGACATCTGATTATCTAATCTTGGCTTGTTATGCAAGTGGAATTTTGTGTTCCTAAAAAAAAAAAAAAAAAACTGCACTCATTAAAGATTTTTATAATTTAACCAATTTATTAAAGACTATGTTGAATATCGGTACGTCTGTGCGATGTTGCTTTTATACAATGATACTTAGTTGTATTTGCGTGAAAATTATTGAAGCATTGATTCTGTACTATTAGAAGTAAAACCGCACTGATTGTTTTTTTTTTCTACTGAAGATATAAAGGAATGTTAAAGCAACACAACAAAGCATTTGCTTTTCTGTATGTACCGTTTTCTTCATGTCGCTAATAAAAAAGCAGTAGCATTCCTAAATATTGTTTTCATTTTCATTTTTAAAATTAGTGTGATTCTTCATGAGTTAGCAGTACTTTATAGACAATATCAAATAAACATTCAGTTTGTCGTTTTTCTTCTTCTGTATTCTTAGATTTAAGCTTAAAAAATATTTGCAGCTTATATTTTTGCTGAACTCGACTCCACAGCAATAAAGAGGTGGGGAAGACGAACCTTTCCATGCACGAAGCTCACTGCCAGCGTTTCCTCTGTCTCTGCCCTAACTGTGATGAACAGGTGCCTAAGGATCAGCTCGAGGAACATCAAAAGGAGCAGCACGCAGAGGTCACTGACATGTTACTCTGCACATTTTTACTGCCTGTTATTTTTTATTTTTTTGCTAAATCTTGTAGGATTTGTTAAATATCTTGTACAGATCCAATGTAAGAAGTGCGGTATGAAGATGGAAAAATGCAAGCTACTAGACCATGAAGTAAATATTTCATCTTACATTCATACATTTGTTCTGCTCACTAAAGAAGGAAAGAATATTCCAAAAGTGTTTCTGTCTGTCTGTGTGCCACATTCAGGCAAACCAATGCACAGAGAGGCTTCAGAGCTGCAAGTATTGTCAGCTGGATCTCCCTTTGAGAGACCTGAAAGAGCACATGGTGGCCTGTGGAAGTCGGACAGAACGCTGCCCGGACTGTAAGCAGTACGTTATCCTGAAAGACCAGCTGCAGCATGCTCAGACCTGCACCTCTACGGACTTCAGCTTTAAAAGTGAGTCTCCCTGATCTTATTGGATTTTTGCATGGGTCAGGGTCAAAGCATGTGTCTAATAAATAGAAGAAACTGTCTCACTGGCTGAGATGAAGGTCTGGGGTGACATATTTACAGATTTCAGATCATACCGGAGAAGACAAATCTAAATATACACACGTGGACAAAATTGTTGGTACCCTTCGGTCAATGAAAGAAAAACTCACAATGGTCACATAAATAACTTTAATCTGACAAAAGTAATAAAAAAAAATTCTATGAATGTTAACCAATGAAAGTCAGACATTGCTTTTCAACCATGCTTTTGAGATATCACAATTACAGCAGCAGATTTGACGTTAAAAACCATATTTTACTTAACAATCTAACACGGATATTAGAGCTTGCCCAAAATAAGAAACTCTGTTTCACTCCTCTGTATAAATGAGCTACTACTGAGCCACGCCCATCCATATAACACAAAGTTAAACAATAAGCTGGGGAAGAGTTCGGCTTATATAAAGTCACAAGATTGGGGCGGATCTACATGGCAGATCTTGTTTAAACCCCGGGCCATAAAAAATACAAGAAGGAAAGAAAGCATGGAATGGAATTTCTTTTGTTCCTTTTTTTTGTTTGTTTTGCATAATACATGCCCATTAACATAAATATACTTTTTAGTATAATATATTATTATTATTGTTATTATTATTTTATTTGATACCTTATTTCTGTAGGTATTGCTGATCAAAATGATTTATAGGTTGAAGGTTTTTATAGTTGACTAGCAAACATATACTGTGTATTCATGCTGAATTATATTCCTTATTATAGAAACGCTTTAAAGTATTGTGATTTGATATTTTGATTAAATTGCCCACCTTTAATAGATTTTTTTTTGCCCATTGTCCATTTTTTGTCCATTTTAGCTAAATCCGTTAATGGGAATGTAAAGCCTTTGCCGGCAAACACTCTGCAGCAGGATGAGGTATAGTTCTCTCTAGAAATAATATTTCATTACTAGAAATCTATTTACATTACAATTGCTAAAATCACCGCTCCACTTATACACACAGCCTGAAGAGTTTGTGGACCCCGGTGTTAGCCAGGCCACCGACTCTAAGCCTGGAGACACGACCCTGTCCCTGTCAGCTCTGCAGAAGAAGAAGCAGAAGGAGAAAATGGGTTGGAAAGATGATGATCAGATAAGCACCTGTCCACACTGTCACCTCGCTCTGCCGGTAAACACACTGAAATGGCACGAAGTAAGTACGAGCTACACGTCACGCCGTCGTAGCTAATGTACACACTATTGTCGTAGAGCTGGACAAGTGACTTGTGTTTAAAGTAGAGGTCTGTCATCATTCAAGGACAAATGCAGGCTCGCTGACGGTCTGAAAAGGATGATCGAGGCGATGAGTGCAGGTGGGAACCAGTGAGGAATAAATSAGTAAGTGGAACGTGTTCACATGTCTGTCCAGGATAGACACAGTAATAGCAGATGGAGATAACTGACTCTTTCCCTAAACCATCCTCATTAATTAATCTTTTTATTTATTTACCTGTTTTCACAGCGTGACTTGCAGAACTGCTTTCAGGAACAGGAGGCCACTACAGGAGCGACTCATTTTAATAGATTTTATTTAAAAAATTTATAAAAGTATCTTTTTAGCCATCTGTAAACTTAAAATACAAAGCAACATGTTGGCAAATATGAATATTGTATTTGAGTATGTTGTTTTTTGTCATTGTGTTTTTTTTTGTTTGTTTTTATAGATAGATAGATCCGTTAATAAAATATTCTAACCTTCCTTGGGGCAGCACAGTGGCGTAATGTTTAGCACTGTAGCCTCGCACCCCCAGGGTCCAGGTTTGATTCCCACCTCGTTTCTGTGTGTGTGTGTGGAGTTTGCATGTTCTCCCCGTGCTTGGTGGGTTTCCTCCGCAAACTCCGGTTTCCTCCCACAGTCCAAAGACATGCAGATTAGGCTAGTTGGCGTTCCCAAATTGCTCATAGTGTGTTTGTGCGTATGTGTGACCTGCAATGGATTGGCATCCTGTCCAGTTTGTACCCCGCCTTGTTCCCTAATGCTCCTGGGATTAGGCTCCAGACCCGCTCACACACTATAATATATATATAGGATATAGGATAAGCAGTATAAAAAATGAATGAATTAATAATTAAATATTTGTTTGGTAGATGTATATAAGTTACTGTTTTTAGAGATGGAAGTCACCAGGAGCCACCCGATACAATATTATCACGATACTTACTATAGGACATTACGATACCACAGGACGCTGTGGATTATAGACAAACTGCAACATCACTTTACCCATCATTTGCTAGAAGAACTGTAAAATGAAAAGTATGTTATGTTTTTAATTGACATTTAAATGTATAATCTACATAAATATGAAACTAAAAATATGGAACTTCGCATATGTGATAATATACGTCACGTTTTTTTCAGTTTCGACAAGATGCGTTGATTAATTTTCTATAATAGCAGCTCTGACAGCTGCAAGTCAAGATTTATATCGATGCTTTTGTTCAAACATTTGATTGTTTCTATAGCAACAAGTCTGTTTGCTTTTTGTTTTTGCAATGCAAGTGTTTGCATTGAACAAAATAATAAAATAATACATTATCATTGATACTACTGACTAACAATCACATGAACGACAACTCGAGCGTCCTCGTGAAGGCGATATTGATGAGGATGACCTTGAAACCCTTGCAATGACTCACCGATAAACATACATCCCCGGGTGTGCTTAGGAAATGGGTTGATCAATCAGTTTGACCCTACAGGTTTGGTCTCTTAATGATTCCATCAGCCATCACTAGCAGGAAAAGAAGTGTACTGTAGTCTCAGCAGTAGAGCTTCAGATGTGAACCAGACCAATGCAGAATCAAGGTTCTGTCACAAAAGCATGCAAATGATTCTACAGCCATAGATACACAGGAGTCATCAGTCTATATTTGGACTACTCCTACAGTATGCTGTGGATCCTCTGTATGATGCTTATTACTTATTACAAATATTTTTAGTATACAGGTAGTTCCCGACTAACGAACCAGATATTTTCCTGGAGCACGTTTGTAAGTTGGATTTGTTCTTAAGTCTGACAAAGTGAGTCTTATACAGTACACCTTTACACGAATATACAATTTAAAGCATACCAATCCACTTGACTAAATCTCTGTCCCCTTTCCCCACACTGCCATCATGTGGCCAAACACTGTAACCGTGCCTAAGGAGTACTTAATCTCACATTTGTTATCTCTGCGCCTTTAAATCGTGCGGGGAATCCCAGGTGCCAATTTTGTCCCAGAGCTTTTTTCCATTGTATTGGACTGTGAACTCTGTTCGGTTGTGGATTTCCTGAAATTAGGATTATTCACCATCAGGACAGATTTACAGGACACACATTTTCATTTCTATCATCATGCTCCCCGACTGATTCAATGAAACAGGTGAGGCCGACTCATTTCTTCCGCAATCGCCCATCCCCCATGCACAGATCCAATATACCGGACTTTTGACATTTTATACATTCACTTACACACTGAAAATATTGTATATGATTGTAAATATTGATATCTTGTGCACTGCAGTGTCYATTTTCTGTTCAATACACGTGAGCTACTTCCTTGGTCTGTTCGTATCTGCGGAAATTCATAACTCGAATGTTCATAAGTTGGGGACTACCTGTACTTTAATTACAACTTTTCATCATATGTTCACTGAGACACTACAAATAAAAATCTAATTTACATTGTTTGTCGCAAAGCTCGCTGGTGTCACTGGTGAGTGTGTGCTGCTAAGTTAGTTTGCCTTGCTGATCTGCTAATGCACTAGACAATGCAATGACTGCAGCACACGCTAAAGGAAGTCAAGATAAAGTGGCACAAGTGACTTGTATCACTGGACTGATATTTTCAGATTATACAGTACTGTACATAAGTTTTAAGCGCATGCAAATAAATACTATAGATGTGCACATGTGCCCTACAAATATCTAAAAAGATAGAATGCCTAGAAAACAGAAATTAATGAAACAAAGGTACAATTGGTCCGGTTTTTAATGCATCCTGCTGAACCACCCACAGTTCTTCTGAGGTCTTTGACTGTTGCACCTGCTTCCTTTTTGCATGCAGAAACCGACAACTTCCTTTGAATTTGTCTGAAAAGTTGCTTAGATTGTATAATGTGGTTTCTTTACTGGCATACAAGTATTTTTCTATAACATTTCATTTTTTTGTTGGAATACTAATCTTTGGAAATCAGAAATGTTTTTGTACTAACTCAACTAAGTCATAAAATAATAATAATAATAATAATAATAATAATACATCTATAAGAAAATATGCACTAAAACACACAGGGTGCCTAAGACTTTTACATTTTGCCCAGTACTGTAGATCTCTGCAGGTAGCCAGAGCTCCAAATATATGATACAGTTCCAAATGTTCCAAATTGCAAGATGAAGATTGATGGGTTTATATAATTGCTGATTAGGTAAACCCCAGCTCAGTGCAGTGATCAGTGTTATTGATGTAGTATATACAGTAAATACATCCATAAGGGGGCACTGGTATAAGGCCTGGGTTCAATTCCCACCCAATGACCAAACCCAAGCCTCTGGATGCAGTACTGGTCCCATGCCTGGATAAATGTGTGAGGAAGTGCATCCGGYGTAAAATCCAGATGAGGTAGTAGACAAGTTGTGTGCGGATCAGACGGTCCGCCTTGGCGACCTCTTGATGGGAGCAGCCGAAAGACTAACAACATATAAATACGTCCATGAGAAAGATGTCAAAGCAGCTGCATGTCTCCATCAACGCTTCGCTCTTTTTAAGAATCGATCCTTTAGACAAGCGCATCCGGATTGCTTTTATGTAATAGCTCAAAGAATGTGATTTTAGTCACCACTACTGGAAAACTATGATACATAATACACTTTACTGTTCGAAGATGATATGAATTTGCCCCTCAGGGTTTGTTATAATATACAGTACTTTCTGTTAAGATACTACTCTGAATATTAAAAGGATATTGTGTGTTGAATGCAGACAGCTTTTTATCATAAATATTAGTGCTGCTTTGTTACAGGTGCAGCTCGAAACCAATGAGGTATGACCCCCCATAAGGAGGATATAAAGCTGGAGCTGGCCAGGCCACTCCCTGACTCAGAGCTTGACTTCTCAGTCATGAGGTGTAGCCTTCCAGCTTATGGAGCTTGAGAAAGTAATTTACAATACTGAAAAGAGAGTATGAATGGAGCATTTAATACATTTTTTGCAGGTTGTTTACAGTGCATCGTATCTCCCGTTAACACTCACACCAACACTTTATAGATTTATAGATTATATTCAATCAATGTCAAGACCAGTCCAGCATTCATCAATGATATATACACTGCCCGGCCAAGAAAAACGTCCCACACTTTTTGAAGCACCTTTTGCTTTAATTACAGCATTCATTCACTGTGGCATCATTTTGAAAAATGTATGCAATCTCACAATATTTATTTCCATCCAGAGCTTATCAAATTTCTCTCCAAGATCTTGTATCGATGATGGTCGACCGCTTTGTAAAGCCTTTAAGATCCCAAAGATTCTTTGGGATAATGGGGTTAAGGTCTGTACCCTGGTTCAATGTTTCAAGGTGTGGAAATTATATCTCATGCTTGCTGAATCCTGGCTTCGTCATCTTGGTATAAACCAGTGCCATCAAGGAAGAAAATCCATTGATGGAACTGTCTGGTCTGGTCTGAGTATGTGCAGGTCATGAGCGGACCCTTTTTTTTTGCGGGGGGGGACATTAGTTGCTGAGCCTAGACCAGACCACCAGAACAACCTTGTTTACAGTACTGTATATCATTAAAAATGTCCTAACCTCTCCAATTACATGGTGCCTTCATCCAGCAACCCTGACAGAATGCGAGATCTACACAGAGAAGTAGTGGATTGGTCAGACCTAAAGGGGTTATGACAACTCCGGTGAGGCTACCCGACTTTGTGGGCAGTCACCTCACCTTCAGGTGCCAAGCTGAAAGTAATATGAGAAAAATGCAAGCTCAAGCATTGTGCCATGAGGGAAGGAGACTGGAAGAGGTGAGCAAGCAAGAAAGGGAGCAATGGGTTCCAAAGTGAGGAGAACCCCTATACCCCTGTGGYAATGGAGGGTAGATGCTAGGACCATGAGCGACGGTCTCTAACTCCCTCTCCCAACCAAAGTAAAATGAAAGCTACGATAGCCATGTCTGTCCTCTGATACCCTTGATAGCTCTAAAAACTAATGTATGTCCTGTGCCTTGATAGCCTTGATAGCTCTGTCCTGAGTTCTGAGCCACATCCTGCACCTCATGAGCCACGCCCTGAATCGTGCCGAGCCCTGTCTCAGCCAGATACTGCACCCTTTCCCTCTAGTTCAACATTGTCCTCCGGCACCTGGAATTTCCGTCGGCTAGGTTAGAGAGAGGTGCATGGTTTAACCCATCCGGCTGTGGAGACAGAAAGCTTGCTCAGTTGCTGTCCAGGCAGCTGTCCAGTTCTGCTCTGCCACCCAGGTTCAAGGACTTTGTATTCACTCAAGTATGAGCATTTCAAGTCAGAGTTACATGACAGTTAAGTGCCGGTGTCAAGTCACAGTTCCATCCCCGTACCAAGCACCCCTCATCTCAAACGCTACACTCCACAGCCTCAAAACCCGACAAAAGGAGACTTTTGGACGGTTATGACAGGGATAAGCCATGTCTTAACATCCACAATCCCTAACTTAGTCATGTCCAATTCCTCACTGCATCTTTTCGAACTGCTCGCTGGCACCGTTGGGGGCGGCATAACACACTTGGAGGACAGCGCTATCTGCTAACACACTCGGAGGACAGCGCTATCCACTTTTTCCGCTTGCGTAAGCTCACAGACGCCCCTGATTGGCTGCAGAGCCGTGTTTAATGTGGGAGCACTAAGTACCTCTCATCCCTCCCCTCTGAGAGAGCTCGGCCAATCAGCTCTCTAGGCCTCCGGCTGCAAGAGGTTACAGCACCACCCGGGAATCGAACTCATGATCTCTGGATGATAGGGCGAGCACTTAACCACTGCGCCACTCGCAGGCCACTTTTTTTCCTTAAAGATGATGGTTCAGCACTATCCTTCCAGGTTTTAAGAATGCATACTACAGTTCTTAACCCAATTTTAGCAGTTTTAGCGATCTCCTTAGTTGTATTCTTAGCTTGATGCAAAGGATAATTCATGGATAACTTCAATCAGACGGTAATGCCATGACCACAGGATATGTTTTTTTTTGGCCGGGCAGTGTATTTTCTATTTTTTACAGTTTTCTTCAATCAAGTCGTTTATTCTTTCAGAAGTCATGAATGGTGATTGGCTGACGGATCTGAGTGCAGATGACTTCGTCTATGTACAGCGAGTGCGTTTTGACCTGGATCTCCTCCTCCAGGAGCAGTTGGCTACGAGTCAGGGCTCTGAGCTCCATCTCCGAATCGGCCAGACCCTCTTTCAGCCTGTGATGCACAGAAACAAAGAGTGAGAGGATTTCGGGGTAATAATTCACTTCGCAAAAGGAATAAACACCTGGGAGGAGTCGTTATAGGGAAATAATCGATGGTGTGTGGAGTTACCTTTGGCAACATGACATCCAAATTATTTTATCACTCACTCATCGTCTATACTGCTTTATTCTGTATTCAGGGTCACAGGGCAAGGGGTACTTAGGGCATGAGGTGGGGTACACCCTAAACAGGGTGCTAATCCATTACAGGGCACACACACTCACACACTCATTCACACTCTATGCGCAATTTGGGAACACCAATTAGCCTAATCTGCATGTCTTTGGACTGTGGGAGGAAACCAGAGTACATGGAGGAAACCTACCAAGCACTCCATGCACACAGAGACGGGAATCGAACCTGGCTGAGACTCGAACCCGGACCCTGGGTAATTTTTATATGAGTCTATAGCTAGCCATCACAAATTATACAACCTTTCATAAACCATAAACTTTCATCTGAAAATCAGTTTTTTATTAGATTTAGATTATGTCCAATTGAAAGTCTTCAAATCATCAACCTTGTATCAACATTTTACACAGACAACCTGAGACTCTCTCTCTCTCTCTCTCTCTCTCTCACCTGGAGATGTGGCTCATGAGCTGTTCCATTTCGGCAAGCAGCTGTTTGTGAGCTTGATCTTTGCACAGCTCGACTCTGGGTCGCTGATCGCGCGCATGCAGCCGTGTCTGCGCCACACCGAGCGGCCCCTCCTTATTGGCGATGGCGACTTTTAAAGCCTCGATGTTCTGTTCCTGATTCGCGACCTCCGCAAGCAGCTTTAAATGACAGGACACAGATACTGTATCAGAACTGTTGGTTATGATTCAAGTCCCAAATCAGTGTTTACTTTATTAGGAACACTGGTACATCTGCACACTGCTATACAGATTATTATAGTATTAAATATCTGCAGTTACTGTATATAATCAGCCGGTCCGGACAGATGAAGCCTGGAAAATGGCTCAGTGATCTTCATCTGTCCAGTTTAAGTCAGCGTGCGCCCATGATGGTCTCAGAAATCCCAAGAGATCAGAAGTTTTTTAAATACTCAGACATGTGCATCTAGTACTACATTGCTTGACCAAGGGAAAAAACGAAAAAACATTTCCATTTCAGACAGGCCGAATTACTGGGCTGTATCAAGCAAAGAAAATAACTTAAGGAGATTTGAAATTACTGCAACGGGGTTAAGAGCCCTGTGACACATTGTCTTGTAAGAACCATCATTTTTGTGGTAGAATATGACTGGAAATACAGTACAAACCAAAAGTTTGGACACCCCTTCTCATTCAGCGAGTTTTCTTTATTGTGTTCTTTATTGTGTTCTTTAGCCCAAACGCGTCTCTTCTGCTTGTTGCCTGTCCTTAGCAGTGGTTTCCTAGCAGATATTCTACCATGAAGGCCTGATTCACACAGTCTCCTCTTAACAGTTGTTCTAGAGATGTGTCTGCTGCTAGAACTCTGTGTGGCATTGACCTGCTCTCTGATCTGAGCTGCTGTTAACCGCCGATTTCTGAGGCTGGTGACTCGGATGAACTTCTCCTCCACAGGAGAGGTGACTCTCGGTCTTCCTTTCCTGGGGCGGTCCGCATGTCAGCCAGTTTCTTTGTAGCGCTTGATGGTTTTTGTGACCGCACTCGGGGACACTTTCAAAGTTTTCCCAATTTTTCCGACTGACTGACCTTCATTTCTTAAAGTAATGATGGCCGCTCGTTTTTCTTCACTTTCTTGCTGCTTTTTTCTTGCCATAATACAAATTCAAACTCTTTGGATGAGAAGGTGTGTCCAAACTTTTGGTCTGTACTGTAAGTCATGAATGGTCAAGAACATGAACCTTTGGGAGAATTACATGGTAAAAAATGAACAGTAAATACCAAAGCTACAGAGCAGTACAGTATGTCTAATAGTGATGGGAAGTTTGAATCATTTCAGTGACTCTAGTGGTTCTTTGAATCTTGTTCATCAAAATGAACAAATCTTTTTTCGAGTCATTTAGTTCATTTCGTTCTTTTGACCAGAAATAAAATAAAATGTTACATTTTCAATAAACACACCCCCCAACCAGCCTACAACCAGCCACAAATTTTGGCTATAGTTGCAGTAATGAAAATATTACAATGCAGCTAAGGACATGTTATGATAAACAGAATGAACATATCTTCTAGTCTGAGTCGATTGTTCTTTTGAATCTATTGCACTGCATAGCGTCTATGGGAGTCACGTGACAAAAGAACGAACGACTCGGACCAAAGACTCAAAGGTAACGACTCATGTATGTTTCCTGTACATAACCTACGGAGGTTTTGTGATGATTTGCTCATGCATGCTCATTTGCACGACTCGCTCTCCAAGACTACTCGTTCTTCTGAGTCACGTTAAAGATTTAGTTAAAAAAAGAACGTATCGTTCATGAACGACCCATCACTAATGTATAATAGTGTTCAAAAGTATTGATTAGAACCCATAGGAGTGAGACTAAACATCTGTGTGTCCATGAGAAAACCACTTATTAGTGAGACTAATCAGAAATAATGTAGGCTTCAGTTTACTAGGAAGCAAAAAGTATTGGACTTTGGGGCGATGGAAAAAAAGGTCACATAGTTTAACCCAGAGCGATGGGCGTGTCAGGGTAAGAAGGGAAGCACGTGAAGCGATCATGCATAGTGTCCACTGTACAAGCCTCTGGAGACAGTGTTATGATCTGGGGTTTCTTCAGTCGCTCAGGTCGAGACTCAGCAACGTTATGTGGCAATAAAATGAAGTCAGCTGACGACCTGAATGTACTGAATCACCAGGCCATCACATCTACAGAGTTTTTCATTTATGAGACTGATACCTGATGAAACAAATGAAATATTTGTGTAACGCATGCAGTCTGATGTGCACCTTGCTCAGCTGATCTTCCATCTCTGCTTTAATGCTCCTGGTCTTGTGGACTCGGAGCGTCAGGGCCGAGCTGGTGGCCTCGTGCTGCTTCCGGACGTCCGCCGACGTCTGCACCAGCAGGTTCTCCACCAGCGCCCGCAGAGACACCGAGTTGTTCCTCTCCTTCTCCGCTTTGTTGATGTTCACGTTGGAGAACGTCTCCCATTCCTGAGGAGTCACGGCGAGTCTGAAAAGATAAAGGAATCCATGACATCCTGACCAGGACGACTGAATGTAGGGAATATAAAGTCTTTACAACTCTTTACCCTTCATCGCCACGCTGTCTCGCTCCACCCTGTCCCGCTCCACCCTGTCCCTCGGTGCTCGTTGCGGTGCTGCTGAGCAGGGAGCAGAAATCGTCGATGCGTTCGGCTTGAAATTTATCCCGCAGGTCCTTCTCCAGGTAGTACTTAGCTGAGCGGTTGAGTCTGGAATGAGACACAGTAAGCAACTCATTTTTGTTTGTTTCTCATTTTTGAGGCTCACTTCCTCTCACCTGATCTGCTCGATGATCTGCTCGAGAGTGCGTTGAAGGAGTGCCGTCACTCCCCCGATCACGTCCTTCTCCTTCAAGAGCTCCATGTCCACATCGTCATGAACCAGGTCCGTCCCCACCCGCTTCTCCCTGGAAGGAACGCTCACGTATCAGCATTCTCATCTAGCATACGTGACTTCAAAAGTGACTCGAGAAAGGCGAGTGTCTCTCACCTCTCGTGAAGACAATCAACAGCCGCCTGAAGCGGCACGGCGCAGCTCCCCAGCGCTCTCTCTACTCGCTCCTTTAGTGTCACGAGCAGCTCGATTTCCTCAACCATCTCGTGCAGTTTCTGCTCCAGCTCCTGCTTCCAGAACTTGACATCTTTGAGTCTCTGCTCTGTAAGTAACACACACACACACACCCGACATTAGATATCAAGCTGAAGTGTCCAGCAGCTCTAAGGAAGATTGCTCACAGATACCCAGGCTGTAGTTAGTATCCTGCTCCATGCGTCTCACAGACTTCTCGGTCTCATCGATCAGTCTCTTGCACTCGGCCGTGAGTCTCTCAGAGCGAGACCGCTCGGCCTCGGCGCTCCTCAAGTACACTTGTTTCACATGTTTCCACTCGGAAGGCAGAAACTTAGGAGGGGCTTTCAAAACCTGAGACATTTTACTGTGAAAGAAATGAGAACGGGTAGAAAGTTCAGTAATAATAATAATAATGGTAATAATAGGCGCCACTGTCGCCTTGCACCTCCAGGGTCCGGGTTCGATTCCCATCTCTGTGTGCATGGAGTTTGCATGTTCTCCCCGTGCTTGGTGGGTTTCCTCCGGGTGCTCCGGTTTCCTCCCACAGTCCAAAGACATGTAGCTTAGGTTAGTTGGCGTTCCCAAATTGGCTATAGTGTGTGAATGAGTGTGTGTGTGCCCTGCGATGGTTTGGCACCCTGTCCGGGGTGTACCTTGCCATGTGCCCCAAGTCTCCTGGGATAGGCTCCAGGCCCCCGTGACCCTGAATACAGGATCAAGCGGTATAGATGATTGAGTAAAAATAATAATACAAGGTCAGGTTCAGGTCAAACCGGGACTTTTGCACAGTTATGAGAGTAAAATCTCCATTTATTTCTCTATTTAATCCACTGCTACACTAATGCACTTATCCCAGTGTTTCACTAGTGCTCGTATACCATTAAGGTAGAAAGATTTCTCAGCACGCCGGAGCCATGATTGGACTGCCTGCTTCACATCTGAATAGCGGGCCTCCCAGGAACTCTACCATGTGGAAATTTTTTTTTTTTTTTTTCAAGGATCAGGCGTTTCACTCCAAGCCACTTCAGCCAGGATCCTTCATTCACGGAAGTATTACGAGTCTCATCACCATACTGCGCTTAAAGTTCTCAGGAAATTTCATCACAAGTCCCGGTTTYGCTTGAACACCCCTTTTTTTCTAATAAATAAAATCAAACAACCACATAATCTACATATTTTAATGATGTGTCTGTTCATTAGTTTGCTTGCTTTCTTGTTTGTTTTTCTGACTCTAATGTAAAAAGTTCAAGAAAGTATGCTTAAACCACACGTTGCCACAATGTCTGACACTATTAGTCTGATTATGTGGCTATTTCATGCCCATTATTGTAACTTAAATCTCTTTATGTTTTAAACGACAGTTTCAGGATTAAAAACAAACACGATAAAATTAGTATTTTTTATTTATTTTGAGGTTTGTTATAATTTAAAGTGTGCTGCATTATTTAATATTAAATTCTGAAAAATGTCATACCTGGGTAGTGTATCAACCTCTATTTAAAACTTTCACCTGGGATCGATTTTAGTGATCAGGACGAGGTCGTCAGTCTAAGAAAGTAGACAGAGACAATGTTCTTAGTGTGATCGATAATTATTACAAAATTGGATGGATGTTTTTTTTCTTCAGAAATACATTTATTTAAAGATCTCAGATGCAAGATGATAATTTATTTATTATTATTAAAAATTAATCCCTAATTTAAATGTAATGTAATGATGAAAGTCTTATTTATTATTTACATAATATTTAGTTTTATAATATCCAAGTAAATATTATTATATTTAGTTATATATTCAGTATAATATTTAGTATTATCAAGATAATATTTAATCCTGGATTTAGTTTTACATGATTACTTACATGCAGGCTTGATTATTTTTTTTAAGTAATAAATGTGGTTAACATGTTTCAAACCACTTTACAGTCTAAAGTCTGGTTCATGTTTGTGTTTATTAATAAATAACATTTTTAAACTGTAAGATAAGATCAAGAAATCCTAAACTAATCCTTACTTGGATGAAAACTTTAGTAACATCTTACAATTAATTTATATTTGTTTTTAGAAATAACATTCTATATTACATGTTTTAAAATTAAACTTACCTAATCAGAAGAGTAAAGTATGTAAAGATCGTTAAATTATGTGAACGTGCAGCCGCTTAATCCGACCCCGGCTTTTAACTTTCCAGCCACCAAACAAATGGTTGCCATAGCAGCATCACTGTCAACTCCAGATGGGCCGGATCAACAAACCGGTTGCTATGGAAACAAGTGTCAATCACAGGATGGGGCGGAGCTATGACAAACAACCCTCCATCTACAGTGTATTTTTATTGTTATTTTGAGCAATTTAAAAAGCACAATATTATTATAGAACTAGGAAATAAATTGTGCCATAAATAATAAAAATAAACATCATAAAATTATTTACAGTATACACATCAAATATCTTGTATTTCAGCATGTTGCTCTGCATTTATAAAGATGAAGAAATGTATAAAATTATAAATACAGACAGGTGTGAACTCATCAGTGTACTCAGATAACCTCAGAACCCCTAATATTATGCAYGAACAAAACATCTGTATAAATGTTTACACATCTGGCATGAGGGGAAAAAAAAGACAGAAATAAAAGCAATACAATTCTCATTCGATAAGCGCACACAACTACACATTTTGTGCCGAAGGAAACAGTGCAAAACTGTAGTTTTCTACATTACATTACGCTTCTATAACAGATTTAACTATATAAACATAATAAACATAATAACACTGATGACTGTGATTACAGTAGATAAATAAAACGGAGCTGGGCAAAAAAAATACTTATTTACTATAAATCTGCAATATAAGGAATAAAAGTACCACTCATGGCATTCTAAATTAATTAATAAGGCTTATAGTTAAAATTATATTATTATTATTATTATTATTATTATTATTAATAATATAAAAAGTGGAAAATTAAAAGACAGAAAATTAATTATGAGAAAATCTTAAGACCAATTTAAAAGAAAAAACATTTAAAAGTTTTATTTACAAATAAAATTGCACTTGCTTAAGTTTTTGTGTGTGTGTGTGTGTGTGTGTGTGTGTGTGTGTGTGTGTGTGTGTGTTAGTGTGAGTGAGTGAGTGAGTGGAGCAGAAAATGTATTCAACACTGATCGTCCCCCCCAAAATGGCTCCTTCATCTTGTCTTAACTGGCCAAGGCCTGGTCGAGTCTGTTCACATTCTCAAATAAGAAGCCTTCTTCAATCGCTGCTCGTGACTCGAGAACCTGCGGAGACAAAAATGAGAAATATGACCGACCTCAAGTCTTTAACGGCTATAATGATTAGGTTGCTTACAGTATTTTTTAGTTTTTATTAGTGCTCATGTACTCACTCTAAAAGGCTCACTGATACCCACGATGCACTGCAGGTTGCTACTGTAGTAACACAGTACACATTCCCCACCTAGAACCGGGATCTCCTCCTTACTCACGTAAACCTTTAAACAACAAACATCTGTTAAATTCTGTGAACATTTGTTATACATTTTATAAATTCATTATAAATTCACATTCTCAGCAAAAGTAATGATTGGATGTGGCAGATTTACAGTGTTACCTGGATGAGTTGATTATTTAAGGCTACCTGGTCATCTTTTACCCAGGTATAGGTGATGTAGTCAGAGATGCTCTGAAATCCAACCTGGGGAGGAAGAGAGACAGAGGGAGAAACTGAATAAGTAGGGTTTTTTTTACAAAAWAAATATATTTTTAAAAATATTTTAATTAATTTAATAGTAAAAAGTCATTAAAAATTCACAAATTCAATTATTAGTCTGATTTTTAGCAGATTTTTTAACAGAAGTGACACGATCTGATACCCAGCACCATTTAAAAAGTTTAAAAATAAATAAATAAAAAGATAAAATGTCGTGGTAAAAAAATTCCAGAAAACTGAAATTGATTAGGAAAAAAAAATCAATATATACATATTTTTTTACATATAAAGACTCTTTCTATTAATAGGATTATATTATTTATTGCAGTGATACTTTATAACATGCTATCATATTTACATTTTATTAACGTTTTTGTTTTTTTGGTGGCGAGTGTGTGAAAGAGAGTGTGTGAGAGGGTGAGAAAGAGAGAGAAAGAGAGACTCATCCAAAACATCACTTGTCGAATGCAGATACAGATCCTGACCTTATAAAGGCCGATCCAGTCCCAGGCGCTGGATGCAAACTGCTCGAGCGGGCTGTAGGTCACCACGGCGTCCAGGTCGGCGCTCCATTCACCCTCGGCACACACGTGCACCAGCGGCGTCTCGTACATCTTCCTCAACTGAAGAGTTAAAAATAAACACCACCATTTACTGTTTATTTTGCATTTACATATAAATCATATTACAAGCATTTCCAAATGGTCATTTTTTAACACGATTGCCAACTATCGAAATTACTTCTCAGCTTATCTGTCAGTTACCTTAAACCATGCCTGGTTTCCCTTTTGTACTAATATAAAGTCGCACACATGTAAAATCCCTTCTTTATTCATTTAAATGGATAAAAAATAAACTAATACATTTTTAAAAAGCTACATTTGTTTTTTTCCCATAGAAAAAAACTACTCCTTATTGAGTTTTATAACACAGGGAGTCCAAAACTTGAACTAACATTCAACTTACGAATTTCCATGAACAGCCTGAGGTTCTTCGAACATTTGTACATGCAAACAAATCGCGGAAGTAGCTCACGTGTATTGTACAAAAAGTAGACACTGCGGTTTCAATGAATCAATCCGGGAGCACGATGGTAGAACATGTCCATCCTATAATCATTCTTATAATTATTTTCCTATAATTATTATTATTCACCTACCTGATGGTGAATAATCCTAAATTTCGGAAAATCCTCAACAAAACTGAGTTTACAGTCCGATACAATGGAAAACAGCTCTGAGACAAAATGCCATCTGGGATTCTCCTCATGATTTAAAGGTGCAGAAACAACACTGTTACATTTCATGTGGGAGATTCATTTCGTTAGGCACGGTTATGTTTTTTGGCCACATGATGGCAGTGTGGGGAAAGGGGGAAAGGGGACTTCCCCCTAGAGATTCCCCTAGATGAGAGATTTAGTCAAGTAGATTGGTATGCTTTAAATTGTATATTTGTGCCAAAGGTGGACAAGACTCACTTTGTCTGACATAAGAACAAATTCAACTTACAACCGTGCTCCCGGAACGGAACTTGTTCATAAGTCAGGGTCTACCTGTAGGTAGATAAACCAAAACCAAAGGTTTTATTTGGGTGTGGATGTAGAAAGCTCAAGACCAATGTGAAATGTATATATTTTTTATATAATAGTATCCAATAATACTAATAAACCAATAAAAATATAAACAATGTCCTGGTTTGAGTTCAAAACATCCCAACTTCCATGTGTGCTTTTGGCACTGTTCACCAAGGGTGCCAATACTTTTAAACCTCACTCTAGATTATTATATTTAAAAAAATACAGCGCAATAAGAAATGCCAAGCTGAGGATCACCTCCAGTCTGAAGATGCCCGTGACGGGTTTATGGTCACTGATGCTGTACTCCATGTGACTGGTGTAAGTCTCCTGCACTAGTTTGAAAGGAAATTCCTCAAGCAGCTCCTCCTGCTTCTGCTCTTCATCATCATCGTGCTCTTTATCTGCGTTCCTAGGTGGGGGTTTGGTGTTCATGCGCCACAGGATCCGATCGCACCACGCAGGTTTGCGTTTTTTCCCACTGCTCAGTCACAACACGAGTACAGAGAAGAGAAGAGAAGAGAAGAGAAGAGAAGAGAGCATGAGCCTTTAAAGAATGGCTGCTTATCTTACTGACTGCTTAAATCCTAAAAAGAAATTCAAATTTTTGCAGTTCTTGGTGAATGCGTTTTAGAGGTACACCTGCTCTATTTCCACAATTTCCAAATAATTCTTCCCAGATTGTTCCCTTTAAACCCAGGTTTCCCGTTTCATAAGGACATACAGTATATACAGTTCTATTTTACCTCTGCTGATATTTTTGCACTGGCTATATCAAGCTTGTTTCTTCTTATATGCTTTAGTAACAATAATACAATATTATTACATACCTGGACAATCTGTGCAATATCTACCAATGCTCTTTGGCCATACCACTTTTCAAGAGCAATTTCTGACTTACCCATATTAGAAAAAATATAAATGTGACCATCGCTGTCACATTACTTGTGCAATAGCTTTTCCTTTTTCCCTCACATGTGCTATATCTCAAATTCAAATTTTATTTGTCACATACACAGTCATACACAGTACGATATGCAGTGAAATGTTTATATGCTTTTATTTTGAATTGTGTTTATTGTGCAACTAGGAATTTACCATGTTTTACTTATTTGTGTCGTATTTTGTGTGTTATTACTTTTTTCCTTTCCTCCCAGAAAATGGACTGTAAGCAACTGTTACCAAGTACAAGCAATTTTCCTCTGGGATTAATAAAGTTCTCTGAATCATGAATATTTTATAGGTGTGTGCAAATTATATTAGGTATATTATTGTTTCTATGATGACAAATATGTCACCTCTGCATAATATTTCATGCACTTCCTTATATCTGTGCTGATCGTGATTAAACTATAATCATGGCCTTTTTTAAGCAGAAATTGGTTAAAATTCCACTGCTTGGATAGAATTTTTATATCAGAACCTCTATCACTCTGCACATGCCATTATAGTTACGCAGTTCAACTGTGGAAGACGTTTACATTCAAATCACATGAGTACAGTATTTAAAAGGTACTACCTGGTTATCCTTCAGCACTAATGTCGTAAAGACTATCATGGCTGTATTCATGATACCAGTCTTACCTTTAATTATGCAGCCAATTGTGTCGTTAGTGAAAAGCACTTAATTGTAACAGATTACAGAATCACACACAGGCGACTAAGCGGACATGATTACTACTAAAATAAGGGCTGGTTATTAGGTGATTATCGAAGAGAGAACACAAGAAAAGAGGTGAAGTGGCATTTGTGTTTGATAAAACGCATCTGATATATGGAGCAGTTTTCTGTATTAATCTAGATATTAGCGTACTAGAGCAGAAATAACAATTGATCACGACAGACAGAGAGACAGGAAGACAGATATATCTGTCAAAAAACAAAACAAAAAAACATTCCATTCTCTTCTTTACACTTCACCTCTTTACTTCAGGTTCCACCTACTGTACGTCTCTAATTCCTACTTTTAATATTTCATGAACTAAAAGTATTAATATAATCATCTTCTGTACCCGTGAGTCACGTGACCCATGATGAGAGTGTTAGCACAGTACGTTACAGTTATGTTACAGTAAGGGAGAGATCATAGCGCTTTGTAACTATATTATATACTAACGTAGCTGATTAGTAAGACTGACTGGAACAGTGTATCACGCGTGTCTGTGCCGCAGTCAGAGTGAAACTAGACTTCAGTGATGAGTGTTAATGAAGGGGTTAGCCCAGGGAGGAGGGGTGGGGGGGGTCATTTAAAATTTCAGCTCTTACATCAGGCCAAACCATGCCTTCTGTAGCCTGTGAGGATAAGAAAAGAACAACACTGACGATCTGTAATGTCATATTGCTGTAAGATTCGACAGGGGGCGCTCAGGCAACACCCACCCACCTCGAGTCGTAATTATCAGAGTTCAAGTCGAATTTGTAGGTGGGCTGAAAATCGAGAGGTCCTTCTTCAAACTGTTGCAGTCTGGGAATCTTCTTCTTCATCATAGTCAGCTGAAGAAGACAAAAACATGAAAAAAAATAAATAAAACATCACACAAGTCAAAATGTGTAATGTTGTTAGTTTCTTTGGGAGCCGAAACCTACCTCAAGGCCGTACAGTGCGTGGTACGTACCTGGTCGTTGGACCACAGCAGGTTGAAATTCTTGCTGTTGATRCAGTTGCGGATGAAGTGCATCCCGTGGTCTTCGATACGAAAGTTCAAGTCYCCAAACCAGAAGAGGAGCCTAAAAACAAAACAAGTACGGTGGTAYTGATTYACAGACCRGTGAACTGTCAGGAAAAACATTTGTAACATATGAATACAGTGTATCTACAAAACAAAACCCTAAAATCCTCTCCCACAGTGCTTGCGCAATTTAGTGATTAATAATCAAGCTGCTGTTTATTTCTGAATCAGAGAATCATACTGTAGTTATTCTTCTGTACATGGCTGTTGAAGTATTTATTAGCGAGGATTTTTTTCATGACTGCGACCAACATGGCTACGACTGGCCCCGACGTGGCTACGCCTGGCCCGACATGGCTACTACTGCACAGTACACAACTACAATAAATAACTTCATGGATGTAACAGAATCTCTGCTTCATCACACCACTTTCCCGTTGATTATTTCTCTTTTAACAGCGCGACACAAAGTGTTTTCATCCTTACAACACTTCACTCCTCAGTATCGGTCCTTGTTACTGTACATATAGCACATCGTACACACCGCGCGTCACTGCGCACTCACTTGTGGTCTAAAACAGATGGAGCGTTTTTGCCGTCAAAGGTCTGGGAGTTGAGGATGCGCTCGAATTCCTCCACTCTTTCGGAGGCGTAATGGATGTGGGCTGCCAGGTGACAGTTGAGGAAACAGAGGGAATGACCGTAGAAGGAGAACCGGATGCTCACCCCTCCTTTATTACCCTGAGCAGGAAAGAGACAGTGATGGTCACATTTATATATATTTTTAAAAAGGCATCAATATGTTTAGTATATGGGAAATTACTGAGCAAGTTTACTTTGTTTTTTATACAAGATCACCGAGAATCTGATTTTCAACTTTAATAATGGCAGAAGCTGTTCACGCATTATTTTTTTCCGCTCAGTGAAATCAGTGATGAGTTACTGTAGAAGTGATGTTTTTTTAATTTGTCAACTTGGGCAGTATCACAAGTCATAAAGCATCATGGAATTAATAAAATAAATTTAAAACATGAAAAACAATCAAAGGATCAGATTGTCCTGTTCTAATCCAATCTGAAAACCAAGCCAGGCTAAAATCTGATACTTAGATACTTGGATTAAAATTAAAAAAACACCAAATATAGGATTCTCATCAATCTAGAAACCTCTGTAGTCCAACTAGGGACCATAGACACCAATGCTATCTATGGAAAGCCAATAAGGACCACTGTATTTATTCCCATCTTTACAACCGTGATAGGACCTCCGGTCAACATTCACACACAGATTGTGAACAGCAATTAGCCTAATCTTCATGTTTTTGGACTGTGGGATGAACCCTGGAGGAAACCCACCAAGCACAAGGAGAACATGCAAACTCCATGCATACAAGACCCGCCGCTGGAATTGAACCCGGACTCTGAAGGTGCGAGGCGACAGTGCTAACCACTAAGTCACCGTGTTGCCCTTAAAACCTTAAGGAAAAGAAACACCCTGTGATAATGACACGGAGAGAGATACTGTACGATACACACACACACACACATACCCAGTATCCGTAGATCCCAGTGCGAGTGTATGTGGTCCGGATGTCTCGGATGAAGGGGACGTGCTCTAACTTAGAAAAAAGCAGCAGCAGCAGACCCTGCATCCTCACAGAGGACACCTGAGGAAAAGAAAGAATGAAAGAAAGAAAGAAAGCGAGAGAAAGAAATAGATTATGCATCATGCTTTCAGCCTTAAAACATTATTACTGACAAGAAATCAGGTCCAGTTTGATGATTGTAATAATTCCATCTCGTGTGTTGAATTTTTCATTCACTCCAAACGTTGCTTTCGTTTTCCCTCCTTCCACAAAAATTAACTAAACACTTTCCTGACCAAACAGCTTCCAGATTAGCACTCTAGCATTTTCGTTACATGTCCCTACACTGCACTTCATACACGAGCTCTCTCAGAGAGGATTAGTCTTCAATGTTCAGTCGGGGAAGTTGGAAGTATTGTTACTAAAGCATACATGAAGCTGGAATACATACATGAAGCATACATCGCATCCGGAAGCAAGCGGTGGCGATGAAGCTGGTACTGCTTGCTATGCAGCACCGAGTAATAACGATGGAGACAAAAGTGTGAATAATAGGGAGAATGGAGTGAGGAAAAGATGGCAGACATCGCTGTTCTTTTAACATGAATCGTTCAACCATCAGCAGGATTCTAAAGAACTTTTAGAAGTTCTTCTAGCTGCACTCGCATCATATACAAAGCATGTTTCACTTGTACAAGAACAGSTTCATACTGCCGTGTCTTCTCTATCTGCCAAAAACAGACACACACTTCACTATATATACACTAATATACAATTATTATCATTTCTAAAAAAAAAAAAATATCAGACATTACGATTGAAACAGTTACTCAGTACTTGAGTATCTTTTCACTGAATACTTTTTTACTTCTACTTGAGTAATATTAAAACTGTGATTCATAACTACAAAAAATTGAATGAAACAATGCTGATAACTCTATATAACTTCAAAATCAGTTTGGTTTATTTGTTGTACTACTCAGGCCTGAGGAGAAGTAGAAGACGTCGTACTTTAACGTAACCCAGAGGAGTCAACGTGTTCATGAACAAGCTACTCCAGGAATCTCCGAAAGCCAGATCTGAGACGAACTTCAGAGGCGCCGCTCTCACTTCCTGCATACTGGGAACAAAAAGCAGAACGGCAACAGAGACTTAAACAGCTTTTTATGTACAAGGTATTTAAAGAACCAATGGAGCATCGATCCAAATCTTCCGACTTTGCTGTCTTTGGCGAAAATCGGTGCCGTGACCCGGATGCCAACGTATCTGCTGAATAACAGCATTACAAATGAGCCAGGACAAGAGGTTTATAAAAAATAGCCGTGTAAGCTTTTAAGTGGAAAATTGTCCATAATACCTTTGAATCATATTTAAAATAAGAATGATGTAAGAGCAGTCAAGCTTGAGTGCGCGAAAGGTTAACAGCACTAACCCGATCACGTAGACGTCTGCTTGACTCTGGGAACTGAGCTGCAGTAAGGACCGGACGTCATCCGGAGGTTCTGCTGTAGCCACATTCCACGTGACCATAAACAGCCTGGAGGGGAAAAAAACAAAACAAGAATTATAAAGAAATGCATTAGAATAAAGTAGAAGAAAGAAAAGTATTCAATTAATTCGATTAACCCTGTGTCAAATCGTAATGCTTGGATTCATAACCCAGCGTAATTACACCACTTTTCCACATGGTTCTGTAAACGTCTCACACAACCTGCAGACCTGAACTAATCAGGACATGAACTGAAGTGACGGCTTTTTATTCAAGTTCACTAATATTAGCAGCACAACGGGACAAAACCAAGTGTAATTTTTATTAAAAGCAGCGAGCAAAACAGAAACAAATGATCTTACAATCAGAGAAAAAGGAAATATTGCAGTTTTGATCCCCATTCCTGAACAAAAAACTCTGTTTCAGGTAAACATACAATTGATATTTTTGTGCATTTAAACTCTCTCTCTCACCTGCTTACCAGGGTTGCCAGATCACACTGACAAAATCCCACCTAGACAGTGCTGAAAACTGACCCACTATAAAAATTAATTGCAGGCTAAATGATTCCATCAGTACTAAAACTCATACTGTAACTTCTTATTCATGCCAATACCTTGTTTTAATAAAATTGGAGTAATATTATTTTAACATCCCAAGATGGTAAAAGAGTAGTCTAATCTACTACTACATGTAATACTACTACTACTACTACTACTAATAATAATAATAATAATAATAATAATTCATGGGTTGTTGTAGTTCCTTCAAAGGAAAAAGGTCAGTAGCAGTACTGTGACTGACAAATATGTTTAAAAACAAAAGTTAATGATAATGAAGTAAAAAAAAAAAATGATGATATTGCATTTAAATATTACAATTGAATRCTGAATATTTTATTTTAAAAATGTATCAAAATCTTGTACATATTTAACATTGTTTTCATTTAAATCCATGGGCAAATGTTAATCAAATTATATTTGTATCTATAATTATTTTGGAAAATTTTTAAAAATGACCTGATCCCTGACGGAAAAACAGTGATACGATCTGAACAGTGAGTTTAGTGATCTGTTGCACTCCTAGTAATAACACATGACAGGAACAGAGATCATGTTACAGTTATTTTTTAAACTTTTGCAATATTATACTTGATGTTAGAATTCTTTAGTTTCCTTTATACAGTATGCTAACATTCAGTAAATACCTTTTAAAATAATGCATTGTTTTCTTATTACATGTTACACTTTATATGCTTTCTTTTGCAATATGTTCCTAATTTTTTTTATTCATTTATTGTTGAATTAGTTTGTTATTTCCTGAGTTATTGATTTATTTTTCCATCTTTGTTCCACTTAGAACTTTTAGATGCTTAAAATATATATACATTGTTATGTTTAAAGTTAACATAACAGTCTCTTCCCCGAAGTGTGTGTGCGTGTGTGTGTGTGTGTGTGCGCGTGTGTGTGCGTGTTAATGCTCAGGCCGAAATACCCCTAAGATAATAATAATATTTTATAACTCTGAATGAGKTGTTTCAGTGCTTATGTA
The DNA here is from genome assembly GCA_003987875.1 of Clarias batrachus. NCBI lineage: Eukaryota > Metazoa > Chordata > Actinopteri > Siluriformes > Clariidae > Clarias > Clarias batrachus. Next base: position 488,677 of record QMIH01000131.1, read on the forward strand.
AATGAGCTACTGTTTAGCCCCACCCCCATCAAAGAACAGCAGAGCTGAGCAACAAGAGGAGGGGATCTTCTTATATGAGGTCACAATAGGGTAGGAGGGTGGGGGGGGGGGCTCAAGCCAATACAAAAATGCAATAAGAGRAWCAACTGCACATTTTTCATAATTATAAATGCAGAGCACCGTTAGTCACTAGTCACAGGTTTCCTAAAAGCGAACCTTACTTTCCTGACTGCTGATGGATTTTATCTGCTGAGAAAGTAGAGGATTTATTTGCATTTTTGTTTTAATTTTAATAGTAAAATGTGACATTAGCATGCTTGTTTTTAATGTAGCGTACTATAAATCTCTAGTGTACCTTAACTTTTAGCTGTGCTTGCATTTCTACTCCGTACATACGGCAAATAAAAGGCGAATCCTTCTCTCCTCCATGCTATGGACTGCAAAGCTAAAGCAGAGATGAGTCACTGGTTGCAACTGAATAAAGACTTGCATATGCACCAAGTACAAATTTAACCTTCTCAACCATCGGTGTAGATGAAACTGAAACAGTCCAGAGGATCTTATTTTATTTGAAAGTTTTAAGTTTTTTAGTTTAAGCGACCACTTTAACTGCGAACTAGCACCTGGGATTTCCTCATCATGTTTCATAATTTAGAACAATAAAACTCATTGATAAATATCATTAACCACATGATTCCGATTAATACATTTTATAACAGGTTCGAGAACACAAAAAATAATTCTGGCATTGCAACAAAACTAATCTAGACTCCAGTTCCAGTTTCTTTTCAACGCCAGGAACTTGTCTAATGGTCAGGAACAGTCCAGACCTATTAATGTTTATTAATGAAAAMGTGTCCAGACAATACATATGCATTGTTTACAATCTGAAAATAAAAAAAAATAAAAAAACAGATTAGTCTATGTTCACAAGAAAAGATTAAAGCAATCATCATCATCATCATCATCTGCTCAGGCGACCCCCAGCATTAAAGACGACATGTGACCCTGAGAATCGATCCAGCGCACATTGCCYGTGTTACACAACCTCTAAACAAGAGACTTAATCTCCTTGTTCTGCCTGAGAAGCGTAATACCCTGGTCTAATCCTCTCCAGCTTTCCTTAAGACCCCGATGAATGAGTTTAGTGTTCACACTGTGAAGACGGAGATGGAGGATTACTGCAAAACACCTTCATGAAAAACAACGGCACTCGGACATGTGACACGTCAATGTTGGATGTACACTAACGGCGTTCCCATCACTGATCACTTTTTACACTTTAAGACATGATGTCACAGGAAACAAATCAACATCACACCTGGTTCAAAGCTTACTGTTCAAACCTTAAAAAGTTTCCTTTTTTAAACAACATCTAAAGTGTTTTATTCCCTCTTATTCTACTGCAGTTCGTCGGTGGTTTAGAGTTTTATTGGTTAGCCAGTGACACTTCATATCCATTTAAGACAACACTATGGGAACCTGTGTTCTAGCAAAAAAGAAGAATAACTTTTAAATTAGTATTAAATTAATAACATTTGTTTATTCCATTATTAATAAAATATTATGCAAGTTGGTTGTATGAATATTTGTTATTGAGACGATCGACTTACTGTCCATCTATTAATAATGGAATAAACAAAGTTTAATACTAAATTAATACTAATTTAAAAGTAATTCATTTTAGTGATAACATTTGACTAAAATTATTTTTTCATGTCAACATTAACTTATTTACACACTGCACTAAATTTTTACCGCCATGTAATTACATTACGGTGCCTTTATCTTATGTCAACACACCCTTTCAAATATGTAAATATTTTCAGGATATTATACATTTACTGTTGTTGCTATAATAATAATAATAATATTAATAATAATAATAACTTTATTATTATCACTACTGATATTATATAAAAACTATATAATTTTATAGCAGGATTAAATCAAAGTTTTAAAAAAGTGTCATTGTGTATGACACTTACAGAAACATGATTAAACAATGTAAATAAATAAATAAACAGGCAAGAAATCAAAAACAGTCAAATGCACCTGAAAGTATCGATTTTGTRCCTCTTCTGCTCCAGACACAGAGAGTGCAATGCATCTAAATTCTCCTGCTCCATTTAATCACCTGAAACACACAAACACAAAAAAATAATAATAAAAMTTATACACATATAAAACTCTAAATGAACTTCTCCTCTGCAGCAGGGTTACGTTTTGGTTTCATCATGGTGACTGATGGGTTTCACAAATGCACTCGACACAATACAGTTCTTGCAAGAAACTATTCCAGAGCAGTAGACCTTCGTGTCTTAAAATAACAACTGACATGTTGTGGTTTCTTAATTACATAATTCCATACATGTTATTTAATAGTTTTGAAATCTCCAGTATTGTTCTAGAATGTAAAAAATAAATCAATTAAAAAATGTGTCCAGACATTTGACTACTCTTGTGTATTCGGAGTATCCATTCTCTCCAATGTCCATATTCTTGTGTATCTCCGTCCATCCATCTAGGAACCTCTGAAGGGATTATAGAGGCCAATGGTGATTACCATTGTATTTATTCTCATTTTTACAACCATGGTAGAAACTCTGATCAACATTCACACACACACACACACACACACACACACACTACAGGCAATTTGGATGCTGAGTAAAACTTCCTTTTTTTAAGGAAAGTTCCTTAAATTCCAATTTACCTGAGGCTAAAGGGGCCGTAAAATGTTGACACACCAAATACTGACTTTATTTAATTATATTTTATTTGATTTTAGATAGAGATATAGCTTTATAATATTTATTTGCATGACTTC
>QMIH01000131.1:500088-524284 GCA_003987875.1 Clarias batrachus
ACAAACTGTTAATAAATCGCCCGCTCGGGTTTTCTCACGATCTCTGCCCGTTTGAGTCTGCTTTCCGTAACAACAATAATCCTAGATTAACTCTAATCCTGTTGATGCATTAGTTCTTAGTCAGCAAATTGCATTTTAAAGTTAAATGTATTGAATGAATGAAAGACAAAAAAAGAGAGGATGTACATTATACAATATACAATACAGGATATACATCATTACTATATTTGTCAATAATTACTCATATGACTCAATTTATGACATAATATTAAAAACTATATTAAACAGCAGGAGTATAATTTACGTCAACCAGTGTTAATCTCTATTACTGACTGATCGACTCATTTTCTAGCTAAATGCTGTGTGTAATGGCTATACAACTGGGTCAGAGCAACTCCAAGAGAATGTATACTGTAATGTGAAGCTAAAAGAAATCATATTTAACATGGATTAAGGCTTAAAAATAATGGATAGTGCAAGTTAAAACATTGTCTTGGAGCTATGATTACGACAAAATCAAACAGAGAAATTGTCTCAAAGTGATTTTCCTATGATAGGTTTTGCTTTAAAATGATCTAAACTGGAACATCATAGTGAGACACAAGTTACACCAAATAAATCCCAACTGAAAATTCGGTACTGTATGATATAAAAAATCTGTTTGTGCTAAATTATTCTTAAACTTGTTTTTGATAAACAAATCCTTTTATTATCCTTTTTTTTTTTTTTTTACATTTTAACTCCAGCATGATGCTCCTTCCCTTTAACCCCGAGCAGTTAAGTGATCCCAGACCTGGCCACATGTTGAGAAAATGTTGAGATGCATTTTTTTTTTTTCACTGTTTACTTTGCAAAGCCGCAAAAAGTCCAGCAGCGTATTCCAACTCTCCGCCTCTGGGTGTTTTGTTGAATAACGCAGGAGTCAGCATGAGCTAAGAAACTGTCCACTTTACAGAATTCAACTTCAAAATGTTGTAACCTCTGCCTGAGGTCATGCCATTCTCTGTTTTTTTTTTTTTTTTCTTGCTTTGTTTCAATGGGAAGAGAGGAAGTGGTCATGGTACTTTTTTTAATGAATCACAGCCACTGTCTTGGGGGATCATGGTGACAGTGATGCACCTTTAATCAAAACCATACTGTATACAGTTTCAATCCAGTCATTTTGAATAGAGTTCATGAGCAAGTTGACATTGTTTTTCATTCATTTATTCATCTAAATGCACAATCATTCAATAACTGCTATCCGAGGAATTTACATTATTAGATTGAGGAATGTAAATTTAACAGTTGCAGTGTTGTGCATCCCAATTCTATTATTAGTATCAGTAGTAGTAGTAATAGTATTTTAAATGCAATAACCCCTGACCTACAGTACTAATCCCTGGATTACGGATTCAACAGCAGTGTTTACTCAAAACAGCGTGGTGATGCCTCACAGTCATGAGGCGTAGCTCTGTCTGGAAACATTACTAACAGATGTGAAGACGGCATCAGGATCATGAACAGTCTCTAGGGAACTGTCTAAATTAAGCCGAAGGGAATGCACAGAAGATCAGAAATTTGGTCTGGTTTATTTCAGCTTCAGTAATCCAAGAATTACAAAAAAAATATATTAATCTACTACAGAAAAACGTAATCATAAAGTTTGAAATAAAAACAACTCAGCATGCAATTCCTGCTAGTAACAGTTTTCCTAAAACTGCACATGGCGAGGTGTTTTTATTCCTCTTCTACCTCTTAAAACATGTTCAACCAGTTTATGGCTACATTTAATGATGCCAAACTCCAAGACAAGATAATGTCTGTTACTATCTTGTGTTTCTTGTGGTGCAAAGTCTTTAAAAGCCTTCTCACGGTGGTGTAGTGGGTAGCACTGTCGCCTTGCACCTCCAGAGTCCGGGTTCGATTCCCGTCTCTGTGCGCATGGAGTTTGTTTGTTCTCCCTGCGCTTGGTGGGTTTCCTCTGAGTACTCCAGTTTCCTCCCACAGTCCAAAGACATGTAGGTTAGGTAAACTGACGTTCCCAAATTGGCCATAGTGTGTGAATGCGTGTGTGAGTGTGTGTACTGTGTGTGCGATGGATTGGCACCCTGTCCAGGGTGTACCCCGCCTTGTGCCCTAAGTCTCCTGGGATAGGCTCCAGGCCCCCCGCGACCCTGAATACAGGATTAAGCTGTATAGGTAACGAGGGAGTGAGTAAAATTGTCATGAATGCTGCAAAAGAAAAGTCCCAGGAATGATGGTCGCTAAGTAAAGTGCACTTACTGTAGTAAATGAACACTACTCTTTCTCTCTCCTGTCAGTCGCAGCAACTCTAGCTAATCACAGGCATCTGTGAGCTCGTGTATGCAGAAGAGGGTAGATAGCGCTGGCCTTTGTGTGGCACAGCACATGATACAGATACAGATTCAAGAAGACGCAGTTGGCTAACATTCTTCAAGCATCTCTTGAAGAACAGAAACAGATCATATTAATGCTTACTTTGAATATTTTTTTATGTATCTGTTTATGAGTCATTGTTCATGTTCCTGTGTGTTGTTACTACTGAAACCCTAAGGCATTGCAGGTGCACCACTGTCAGAGCTGACTATAGAAAATTAAGCAACACCATATGACTAATGAGATATAAATACATAACATAACATAATTTTCTTTTTCTTAATTCAGATATAATGTAGTACACCTATGAACTCATGTTTTAAAAGAAATATGAAATGTTGGGTGATGTAATTGTATATACTCTTTTCAAACATGTTTTTCGATAAACCACAGCATTGCTGCCGCCTGCACTTTTCACGCTAGAGGGAAGTGCCTGGGGTACTTTTACATGAATCATGAGATGTTCTAGCCAGAGAGGTGGGAGAGACCGCTCGGGTCAGTATAAAAGGCCTGTGTGTAAGTCGCAGTCACTCACACAGCGGCACGCGGCAGAGTAAACATGGAGATTATAGCTGTAGCTGTACTATTAGTGACTGTAGGGCAGTCGTTCACGAAACCTCTTCCTGCAGGCGAGACGGAGAGATGGCTGTTAGGAGAGGTGAGGAAAACATTTTCACAGATCGCAAGTATTTTAATTATCTAGAAAAAAAGCAAAAATATTATTTTAATCGTTTACTTTTTTTGGAAAAGTTTTGACTCTTAGAGATGGAAAGACAAATTAATTTAGATTTGGATACACACCAGCATATGAGACTCTAATTTCTAGATATTTTTATTACTTGGAGGATAGAACGTGAGAGATCATTTTGCTCAACTAGTATATAGAAATAAAGCCTAAACATTTAGCAAAGTTTAAGCTCATAATAAGAAGAAAAATGTAAAAAAAAAAAAACATTTTTTTTCTATTTTTATTGAATATTTATATAAATGTATTTGTTTTTCCACATTTTGTTTTGTTTTTAAATTTACTTTTATGATTTTTACTGATTATTTATAGTTTATTTTAAAAAAATCAGTTTCAGTATACCATTTAAATATTTTTTAATTCTATTTCTATACTTTCACAATATAAAATAATAAAACTTTTTAAAAAAAAACTTTTTTACACATTTTATTTGTAGCTGTATCTTAATTCTTGTTTCATTCTTTTTTCTCTTTAATATGATATCTGGAAAGCAATTAAAACAATTAATTAATTATTGAATATTTAATTATTATTTAATTAATTCATATTGATATTATAATTATGTAAATCATAAAATGTATTTTTTTTTAAAAAAAATAATTATGTAATTATATATTAACACAATAAACATAATGGGATCATAAATAATATATCATTCATATTATAAACTAGGTATGTGCATGTAAGTTTTACAGGAGGCACTAATATAAAACATGAAATCTTGCTATATCTATATACATCTTTCCTACAAAACAAGGTCCTTATTTAAGGTTCCTCTCTTTGGTGTTTAGCAATACCTCAGACGGTACTACGGCCTGCAACCGGGTCTGATGGGAAAATCCAAATCTTCAGACTTGATGACTGAGAAGATCCGCACCATGCAGTCATTCTTCAAGCTAGAGGTCACGGGGAAGCTGGACGACAACACGCTGGAGGTCATGGAGAAGGCCAGATGTGGTGTGCCAGAGGTAGCAGAGTACAATCTCTTCCCCAGGAAGCCCAAATGGCAAAACAAGCTTGTGACTTTCAGGTTAGTCTTGTTTTTTGGTATATTTGTATTGTTGTCCTGTTTTGTGTATGATCTTTTATGTATGGTCATTTTTTTTTTTAATCAATAATCACACAGGATAACAAACTACACTCCTGATCTGGACAAGGAGGATGTCGACCGAGCCATTCATAATGCCCTGAAGGTCTGGAGTGATGTGACTCCTCTAAAGTTCAAGAGGCTGCATGAAGGAGAGGCGGACATCATGATCGGCTTCGGGAGACTAGGTAGACTCATCTCGCAGGGATTCAGTCCCATTACAGAAATGCTAGAACATTATTAGTAGACCTCTCTTCATTTCTCATCTTGATGTTACTTTAATGACAGAACACGGTGATCACAACCCATTCGACGGCCCGAACGGACTCCTCGCCCACGCGTACCCACCAGGGATGGGCCTCGGCGGAGACACGCACTTTGACGAGGATGAAACCTGGACGAAAGACTCTGACGGTAACTGTTACAGAACTGTAATGATAAAAAAAAAGCAATGTCTTTTAAAATTCAATGCCACTGAGTTCTCATCTCTGATTGGTCAAATGGTGTTAATTCATTTTATATGCCATAAACTCTGGCTGAAAAGCAGTAAAAATAATTATACAGTAATTTGATTGTTTAGGCGGCACTCCAGTGTGTACTCCAACTGTAATGTTTTCGTCTATCTGGCAAAGCTGAATGCGTAATGTGAAAGGTGCACTACGTATCATACTATTAGATACTACTGTACAATAACTTGTGAAGTATGTTTTTGCAGTGTATATTGTTGTTGCATTACAGGGACCTCAATTTAATCCTGAACTTTATTTAATATCTGCGTGTCCACTCGCATGTCCTGTTTCCCTAAAAATAAATTAATTAATTAAATAAGTAGGTGTAGAGACTATACTGAACTGCCTCTCAATGTGAATGAGTGTGTGAATGTGTGTATAAATAAGTATCAATGTCCTATTCAGGATGTAGTAAGGTGCATTTACAGTACATGCTAAGCGTTAACGAGTTCGTCTGATCTCTCTTGCAGCGTATAATCTGTTCTTAGTTGCGGCTCATGAATTTGGTCACGCTCTCGGCATGGCTCATTCTGACGATCCGGGCTCGCTGATGTACCCCGTGTATGCGTACACCACTGGGTTTCCTCTGTCTAAAGATGATATCAAAGGCATACAAGAACTCTATGGTAAATATGGGAGGCTGGAGGCTACGGTACAACTTTTTCGAAGAATATACAATTACAAAACATTTTATTTTGTTTTGATGGCAATCCATTTTCTTATGATTCTGCCTTGTTCTCAGGTGCCAACCCAGATGAAGGGAAAATCAAACCCAAACCTGAAGCTCCAGAGAAATGCGACCCTGAGTTAAGCATCGATGCCGTGACAGAGCTCCGTGGAGAGATGCTCGTTTTCAAAGACAGGTGCATTTCATTACAACCAATAAATACAACTTTATCATTGTTTCATTAGTTTTTACTGTAAATTTAAATGTGCTTTTTGCTTCGCTTGGCAGATATTTCTGGCGTGTGCACCCACAGTTCACCGAACCTCAACTCACGCTCATTCAATCCACATGGCCTCAACTTCCGAAGAAAATAAACGCAGCTTATGAGAACCCAGAAAAAGACATTGTCATCATCTTCAGCGGTATTTTCACTGTATAATTTTCACATTGCCTTTTCAATTATAATTATTTAAGCTATAATTACCACTTTGGCTATTTTCACTGTTAAATACACACATGAAAAAAGTGCACACTTTAATGAATTTGTTTAGCACCACTAACTGAGCGAGACAGCTACCTAAAACATGGCACTAGATAGCAATATCTATCTAGGTAAAGGTAAATATAACAAGCTAGCTAACATTATGCTGCATATAACATGCTAGCTAACATTTATCTAACTGTAATCCTGAGAGATGGGTAAAGAGTAAGCTAGTAATTATTAGGCTAACAACTACAGTATGCACCCAGGCTTGCTAGAAAGCTAGCCTGGGCTCTCTAATCACATTTATGCTGATATTATGCTAATCAAATATCATTCACCAGCAAGCTAGCATACATTAAGCTAATTATGAAATTCAGATAATTAACCAGTGTCACTAGCATGTTATCTAGTAAAGGGATAGCGATTACACAGAGTTATCCAGGGGTCATTTTAATGGCAAGTGAGATAACTTTATGCTTACTATTATACTGAGTAGAATATTAGCAAAGAATGCTAGCAAGCTAGCTAACAAAATACAAGTTTTATTATTATTATTATTATTATTATTATTATTATTACTAAATAATGGTCAACAGCATGTTAGCCAATGTGTGGCAAACTATCATTTAAATGAGAACAAGCAATGTGATTATAATGTAATTAGCCGAAGTTATTAGAAACCTAGCCAACATCTGAGTACTTTTGATAAAGATTTTAACCATTTCTAGCCTTCATGTGATGGAGAGGGAAAGGGCTACAACTGTCATCTGTCTTATAGCCATGTGTTAGCAAAGATTCCCGCCTCAGGGTCTGTGTGCCTGGAGTTTGCATGTTCTACCCGTGCTTAGGCTCACTTACTGTAAGTTCCCAAATTGCCTGTAGTGTGCAAATGCACATGTGAATGTTGTAGGGTTGTAAAATGGAAATAAATACAGTGATCACCGTTGAGGGTACTCATATACCGTATATAATATACTAATATTATTCCTATGATCACATTTATTGTCATTTTTTTAAGGTATCAGAATGTGGGCTCTGAACGGTTACACCCTGGTGCCAGGCTACCCAAAATACATCCACAGACTGGGACTCCCTAAATCCATCCGCAAAATAGATGCTGCGGTGTACATTTCTGACACGGGCAAGACTCTGCTCTTCACTGATGAGGAGTACTGGAGGTGAGTTTACCTACCTCCAGGCTATATTACTGTAAACTGTACAATGTGTGTGTGTGGAATCTGCAGCTCAGTAAGTTTCATTTCATTCACAGTTATAATGAAGGGACTGGGACGATGGATCGCGGATACCCCAGGTCTATTAAGGACGACTTTCCTGGGATGCGAGAGAATGACGGGGACGAGGTGGATGAGGTGGATGCTGCTACCTACAGAAATGGTAAGAGTGGCGTTTTTCATGCTATACTTGTACATAGCTCATGTTCTGTGTTGTGGAAGGCACACAAGACAGAGATGTGCTGTTATAAGAAAATAATTAATAAACATGAAAATTACCTTATATCAATATCAATATTACATATAACAATAAGAATCTAATTTAATTTATTGTGTTTCATTTCAAACAGGATACCTGTACTTGTACCACGATAACCTGCAGTATGAGTACAGCTACAATAGACGGAAGGTCGTCCGCATCATGAGAGCCAACGAACTGCTGCACTGCTAAGCTCTTTCAGTGCGCAGGTCTCACAAAACACTTTATTAATTAATTTTATGTGTGATGGTTAATTTTTTTTACTAATGAATTTGTAACTACTGAGCTGGTTCAGTAAAAAAGAAAGTGACAATTCTGATTATTTATGTATGTACGGTATTTATAGTTTTGGGAAATTGTATGTAAGGGCGGTGTTCATGAGGCTACAGAATATAAGGCTATTGTATATAATCCTTTTAATGATAGGCATCAGGTGTTTTTAGTGGAAATACACTTTTTCACTTGTCCATTTGACAAAAGTGTTAGTTGACCTAAGTCTACATAGGTCTTACTCCCAAAAAGGGGATTATTCCAATAGGAATCATGTCATCTTGATTGACAAAAGAAGTATGAGAATTGACATAAAACTGACGACGGTATAGTACTGTGCAAAGGTCTTGAGCCTCCCCTCATTCTTCATATTGTGCTTCCAAAGAGCCAGACTTTCTTGTATTTTTGATGTAGACTTAAGGAATAGTTCTCCAAGCTTCCTGGAGGACATTTTTGGCACATTTTGTCTTCTTTTTAGTACAAATTTACCTTTTTTCTTTCTCTGTGTGGCTAACCAGAATTAGTCATATGCCTATTTTCAGGTAAAGAAAAAAAATTGATTGTGTTCTAAATACAGTGTAATTCTGAAAGATACCAACTCGATTTAGCTCAGTGGGACTGCAGGAGCTTCATATGAGCCTAAGCTGAACATGGAATGCATTTTTGCACGGAACGAGGGTTGTGGACTTTGGCCCGATTACTTACATTGTACTCGCAATTTCAAGTGACAAAATTTTTAACCATCCAGACGTACTGTAATGTACTTATACAGTATGCACAGCATGATCCTGTATTACTGTACCTTTTATACTTTGAATAATGATGATTGTCAGCTTATGTCATATTTTCATAACAGTAACATACAGTAACACAACTTCTTGGAAAATCAGTTAGAAGACATCAATTAACTCGGCTGTTTTAACCTGACATCGAAACAAAACAATGTGAGCTTTACAACTGATTTTATGTTTAATGCATATGGATTCATGAGTCTGGAATCATGTTAAATAAATAGAATTGTGAGATGTCTTTTCTTTAAATATGATATGRACGTGATAATAAAATTAAGTGTTCTGCGTTGACTCGCAGAGAGTGAATATTTAACGTATTATTTATTAGTACATTATCCTGGTCGAAAAGTCAAATAAATTCTTACTTAAATATTTTTGTGTCTGTGGGGTTTTTTTTTTTAGTTGTCATGATTTGTATTTATATTTCCTCACTAGATGGATCCTTTAGTTCAATCAACAGAAGAAGGACAAAGTATACTGTAGTAACAGTACAGTATGAGTTAAATACGCAGTGATAGTAAAGGGAGCCAACACACCAAGTTAGATAAATATAACATAATAAAAAACATGTGAAATATGTAAGAAATGATTAATTGAAGGATGTATTGTTCTAGGAAAATAATCAACGGCAGGATGGTGTGATAAACTGGTGTTACTGTTATCACTGTTTTCCTATAACAGTTTGTGCACACTGTTTTATATCTGTTATAACACTTTTTATTAGGTTATAGTTTTATACCTTTTAAGAGGTTGTTATATATAATGTAGGTTATAGTTTTATAAGCAAGACCAAAAACACACTGTCATGTTACAKGTTTCCTCGGTCATGTGACACTGGAGACTCATTTCATAAAAGGTAAACCCACATCTGGGAGAAAACTAACATATCAACATCAAATATAGGGTTTTTCTATGCTAAATGATTCCATGTTTTAAAAAGTGTTTATTGTAGTTAGCTTGGGACGATGTGACGTGTCAGTCGTACAAGCATACATTACATGATTTACTGTTAACATACAATAGAAACTGATTATACGAGGGCCATTCAGGTCCCTTGTTTAAATGTTAGAATGTGTGTATTATTAAATACAGTTAAAAATGTTGACTTCGTAGATCAGACGGTGCAGATTTATTTTGGTTCTAATAATCCACTCATCCTAACATTTATACAAGAGACCTGAATGGCCCTCGTACTGTATAATCAGGCAGCACTTTTTCTGATTCAAATTCAGCCCTCACTAGAACCAGAAGATACGAGCACATAACCCCTATCTTATCTTCACTTCATTAGCTCCCTGTAAAACTTTGCATTGATTTAAAAAAAACTACTTTTGACATATCAAGCATTAAATGATCTCGTACCGCAGTATGAGTGAACTGCTAGTGTCTTACGATCGACCACACCTACTTCGATCAAAGGATGCAGGCTGCTTGTAGTACCGCGTATTATAAAAATTATAGCAGGGGGGCGGAGCTTTTTCTTACAAAGCCCCAAAGTTATTTTTTCCAAATAGTGTTTGAGACTCAGACACAGTCTCAGTGTTTAGGTCTAGGCTAAAAACCTATTTATTTAGCCAAGCATTTGTAAATAGATTTGACTTAGGTAAACTCATGGGGGACTCATGACGTAGAGTATTCTGGTGAACTGGTATGTTTAGATGCTGTCTGTTCCACTCTCATTGATCACTCAGGTTTGTTGAYGRTGAGGTGATYGGTTGMTTTMCATCTCAGTTCCCCCTCATGTCTGTGTTTCCTTCTGGCTCTCCCTTTTAGTTATGCTGTTACAGTTAGTCCTGCTGGAGTCCATGCTTGCACTCTACAATAAATATACATTCACCTTATACATTATGTGACTGTGACAATACCTAACTGTTATCTCTCCTCTTCTGCTTTCTCCCTTTCTCTCTTCCCTCTCTCTCTTTCCCTCTCTCTGTCGAGCTACACATGCCATTGATCCAGACTCCCTCTGCTATCTGGACCTGTCTGACTCATCCTGGTGCCCCGCTTCTGGTTGGAGATCTCGTCACATAGTTGCTCCGTGTGTCTCTTTGGGATGCGTCCGGTGACTGGGGACGGTTTCACTCTACCATGAAGACAATTCTGGCCTCGACTGATGTTGACAGCTTTTTCTCTGTGGACTTGACTTGGCTACAGTCGCTCGATAGTTCAGGACTAGAATTTCCTGCAAGTCTACCTGAGCCTCCAATAAATAACTGAACTCCATATTAACATCAATTAACATCAACTGTTATACTGAACTGCCTGCCACCTAACACACAGTATGAATGCAGATCGATTCCTGCTTCCTGTTTCACCCAAATGAGGAAGGGTTCCCTGTTGAGCCCGGTTGCTCTCAAGGTTTCTTCCTATTGCCATCTCGGCAAGTTTTTCCTTGCCCCCGGCTCGCTCATCAGGGACTATCTGACCATTTYAATTCACACACATTCACATTCCATACAAACTGAAATAATTCTTTTGATTGTGTAAAGCCGCTTTGCGACAATGACAATTGTTAAAAGCGCTGTACAAATAAAATTGAAATTAATGGAATTGAAATTCATGATTTTATTGTTCATATTCATGTGACTGATCATCTTGATTCAACATTTTAAAACAGGAATCTGTCTGTCTCTTATACATTATTCAGTTTTTTTTTTGGGGGGGGAGGGGGGGTGTGCGAATTATTAATTTACTGTAAGTTGTATTTGCTAGTGTCAGTCTACAGTAACACAACATAGCCTTATTTCCAGAAACTGCCCTAAACTTTAATTCCAAACCTCACCTGGCAGCTCCATGAGTTTACTTACATAAAAGCCACACACACACTGATCCAGGGCACAACAAACATGATCTGGAAACTCATAGACCAGAGTACTTTTACATGAATCAGAAGATGTTAGAGAGCACTCAGGTCAGTATAAAAGGCCTGTGTGTACAGTAAGTCACAGTCCCTCACACAGCGGCACACGGCGTAGTAAAGATGGAGATTATAGCTGTAGCTGTACTATTAGTGACTGTAGGGCAGTCGTTCACGAAACCTCTTCCTGCAGACGAGACGGAGAGGTGGCTGGTAGCAGAGGTGAGGAAAATATTTTCACAGATGGCAAATATTAAGTAAATAAGATTTTGTCACTTTGGTGCAAAAGTTATTTGGACAAGCAAAAATGTTTTAAATTTTTTTATTTGAATKTAGGTGATGGAAGGAAATTAATAATATTTAATTGCAAATTGATTCAGATTGATAATGGCAGAGAATTTTGCTTCAGAACCCTAGACGGTACTACAACCAGATGACTGAGAAAATCCGCACTGTGCAGTCATTCTTCAAGCTAGAGGTCACGGGGAAGCTGGACAACACCACGCTGGAGGTCATGGAGAAGGCCAGATGTGGTGTGCATGAGGTAGCAGAGTGCAATCTCTTCCCCAGGAAGTCCAAATGGGAAAACACGCTTGTGACTTTCAGGTTAATCTTGTTTTTAGTATGTTTGTAGTGTTGTCCTGTTTTGTATATGATATTTTTTTTTCTATTCTATTTTTCTATTTTTTAAACTATTTGTCAATTATCACACAGGATAACAAACTACACTCCTGACCTGGACAAGGAGGATGTCGACCGAGCCATTCATAATGCCCTGAAGGTCTGGAGTGATGTGACTCCTCTAAAGTTCAAGAGGCTGCATCAAGGAGAGGCGGACATCATGATCGGCTTCGGGAGACTAGGTAGACTCATCTCACAGGGATTCAGTCCCGTTACAGAAATGCTAAAACATTATTAGTAGAACATTATTCATTTCTCATCTTGATGTTATTTTAACGACAGAACACGGTGATGATGACCCATTTGACGGCCCGTACAGAATCCTCGCCCACGCGTACCCACCAGGGATGGGCCTCGGCGGAGACACGCACTTTGACGAGGATGAAAGGTGGACAAAAGACTCTGATGGTAACTGTTACAGAACTTTTATGATAATTATAATCGCTGCATTTTTAAATTCACTAGATTAAAATTCTAAATACTATCATTACATAAGCATCGTTGAATTACATGGTTCTACCACTCGATCCTCATTTCTGATTGGTCAGATGGGGTTGATTAATTTCTCACACCACTAGCTCTGGCTGAAAGGCATAATAATGCAGTTATTCTAATATGCTCTTGTTTCTATTGTAACAGCTCATTCACAGGAACTTGTGTAACCAATGCTCCATACAATCTAAGTTGAACAAAACTGAACTTTTTCACTGTGCCATCATTCATTTAACCATAAATGGGGCCAAAATGAAAAACTCTGCTTTCACAAAATTTAAGAGGCTTAGTTGTGGCCAGGTGCTGCTAATAACCAGCCAAATCGCTGTTATAAAGGAAGAATAAAATTACAGGGTAAGCTGTCAGTGTATACTAGTGTTTTTTGCTCTTTAGCTCCAGGGGCCTCTTTTTAATTCTTAGTCTAATTTAATATGTGTGCGACCTTTTGCATGTCTTGTTTTCCTCAAAACAACAACAACAAAGTAGTAGGTATAAGGGCTATGCTGAACTGCTATCCCAGGAGACTTAGGGCACATGGCAGGGTACACCCTGGACAGGGTGCCAATCCATCGCAGGGCACATAGACATACACACACTCACACACTCATTCACACACTAAGGGCAATTTGGGAACACCAATTAGCCTAACCTACATGTCTTTGGACTGTGGGAGGAAACCGGAGTACCCGGAGGAAACCCACCAAGCACGGGGAGAACATGGATGTAATAACATTAATTTAAATGCTAACCATTAATGAGTTCGTCTGATCTCTCTGGCAGAGTTTAACCTGTTCTTAGTTGCGGCTCATGAATTCGGTCACGCTCTCGGCTTGGCTCATTCTCACGATCCGGGCTCGCTGATGTACCCCAAGTACTCGTACACCACTSKGTTTCCTCTGTCTAAAGATGATATCAAAGGCATACAAGAACTCTATGGTAAATAATGGGAGGCTGGAGGCTACGATACAAACTCTGAAAGAATATACGAGATTTTATTTTATTTCTACGCCAATCCATTTTCTTATTATTCTGCCTTGTTCTAAGGTGCCAAACCGGATCAAGGGAAAATCAAACCCAAACCTGAAGCTCCAAAGAAATATGACCCTGAGTTAAGCATTGATGCTGTGACAGAGCTCCGTGGAGAGATGCTCGTTTTCAAAGACAGGTGCATTTCATTACAATCAATAAATACAACTTTATCATTGTTTCATTAGTTTTTAACTGTGTATTTAAATGTTTTCACTCTATTTGGCAGTTATTTCTGGCGTATGCACCCACAGTTCACCGAACCTGAACTCACACTCATTCAATCCACATGGCCTCAACTCCCGACGAAAATCAACGCAGCTTATGAGAACCCAGAAAAAGACATTGTCATCATCTTCAGCGGTTTGTGTCTATTTTTTCTCGCTATGTACTCTGCGGGTTATCAGGGTTCATAAAGATAAAATTATGATTATTTCAGCTATAATTACCACTTCAGCTATTTTCAAACAAACACACAATAAATAAGTGCACACAAATAATTTATTGAGCACCATTAATTGAGTGAGCCAGGTTACACCAATAATATCATGTTGCTAAATGTTAAAAAGATAAAAGGTAAGGTAAATCTTTATTAATTTCATGTGAAATAGCAGTTATGCAGTAGCACAGAAAAAAGTAAAGACTAAATCATACTCAAGTACTCAGTGGAAGGAGAAAAGCTAGCTAACATTATGCTGGATTAACATGCTAGCTAACATTTAGCTGCTATCATGAAAGCTGGATAAACAGTAAGCTAGTAAGTATTAGACTACAGCTATGTACTCAGGCTTGCTAGAAAGGCAGGCTAGCTAACATTAAGCTGTTTCCATTAGCAAGCTAGTCACTGTTATGCTAACTATTTTACAAACAAAACTAATTAGCCAGCAAGCTAGCTAACATTTAGCAAACTATTATAAAACTCAAACCATTAGCCAGATTCCTAGCAAAGAAGTAATCTAACTTTATGCTTTTTTGCAAGCACTATATAACATTGGTGAAGATTGTTTTAGAATTAAAATGGTTAGCCAACATTTATTTGTAATCTAGTTAACAAAACTGTACGTTGTTAGTGTTATCCTGGAAGGACTACTGTACTGTACAACTGGCCTTTGTCTTGTAGTCATTGTAGTATCAACTACATAGTATGTAGTATTAATATTACATGTAGTTTTACATGTAATAAGTAATTACATTATATTAATATTAACAGAGACAGCTCTCATGCACTGAGATGCACATCTGAATTTCTCAAGCATTTATATTCCAAGCAATTGTCTGTGGAAGATCACTGAGCTCCAGCCGTTCTCTGACACGTCAGCTACAGTGTAAACCGCTATTATTTTGTAGTCAAATCGCTACAAAGGTGTATTGCGGCCGGAGCGCGAGTGAGGGGCGTGACATAGTGTGAATCATAGAGGAACATACCCTGCCTGAGAATATTTTCTGTGATAATAAAATACTTGCATTGAGTTTAGCCATTTTATATTCATAAGAACATTCAATGGCTAACAACCTTGATCAAGAGAGAATCACACACACGAGAGAGATTCACAATCATACATACAGCACAGTGCCACTTTGGTTGACTTTTCTGTTCTACAATTCATAATATCTTGATTTTCCTCTATTTCATTTGTTTCTATATGGCCCCAGTTTCCTCGCTGCCCTCATACATTCTCTTTGTTCCATGGCTCCAACAGGGATGATGCATTTCATATAATGTTGCAATCATTTTATTTTATTCTTAGCACTTGAATATTCTTATGAATGTAAATAGTGATGCATTTTTTGAGTGTATGATTAAACCCAACGTAAATATTGTCTGAGAGTACAGTATAATAGATATGGATCAAGAAAGGAAGGTGCGCAATAAAACCACTTATGTACAGTGCCTAGAGTTCTGTTCTATGCCCCTGCGGACCTACATTAAGCTGCTGGATAGCACGTACTGTATGGCTGGTGGGTACAGTAGACCCTATTTCATTTTGTTGCTTGGGTGAATATTTCAAATGTCACTTGTACGAGTTGGAGCAAATACCGTTACGCACCTCTGTTGTTTCAGTTGGCTGGACATGCGCAATAGGGATGTCGAGTGCATGTACTGTACATACAGAACCAATGCCCTTATTTTCAGAATTTCACTCCAAGCTGTTTTGACAAATTGGCAGCACTAATAATCTCATTTATTTCCATTTTTTAAGGGATCAAAATGTGGGCTCTGAAGGGTTACACAGTGGTCCCAGGCTACCCAAAATACATCCACAGTCTGGGACTCTCTAAATCCATCCACAAAATAGATGCTGCGGTGTACATTTCTGACACGGGCAAGACTCTGCTCTTCACTGATGATGAGTACTGGAGGTGAGCTCAATTTCTTATCTTACATTTAGTTTCCAGCACAACTTCGTCCAGAATATGCAGCTCAGTAAGTTTGATTTCATTCACAGTTATAATGAACAGACCGGCACGATGGATCACGGCTACCCCAGGTCCATAAAGGACGAATTTCCTGGGATGCGAGAGAATAATGGGGATGAGGTGGATAAGGTGGATGCTGCCACCTACAGAAATGGTAAAATGAGCATTTTCATATTATACATAGTTATGTTCAGTGTTGTGGTAGGTATAGGCTATGAATGAAGCACACACCAAAGGGCTGTTATATGATAATAATTAATAAATGGGGAAATGAAAGGAGTTATGTGCACAATATGAATATTATACAGTATGTAATAATAATAACAACATTTAATTATCTGTGCTTTTTTTTTTACAACAGGATACTTGTACTTGTTCTACGAGAACCTGCTGTATGAGTACAACTACAATAGCCAGGAAGTCGTCCGCATGATGAGAGCCAACAATCTGCTGCACTCCTAAGCTCTAAAAAATTATTCTGTGGTGGTGTAAATTTCACTATAATAAAAAGTCTATAAAACCGTAATAGCTCTCTGTATATCACATACTGCATGTGATTGTTTGAGTTGGACATATTAAAATAAATGCCTAAAAACAACTATTTATTTTGTATTAAATTTACACTATTATTTCACAAACAGAAATTTGCAATGTATAACTTGATTCCTCAGGATGCAACAGCTGTAGACCCTTTCTTGTCAGTGCATGGTGGCTCTTGATGCACAGACTCCAGCCTCATTCAACTTCTTGTGAAGCTCTTGAAATAGTTTGAATGGCTTGAAATTTTACATATATTGCAAAATATTACATTACATTTTACATATAATTAATCTAAAATATGCAAAGGCTTCACTTTTTAAATCAAATTCCAAAAGAAAATTACATTTTTCCTAGRTTTTAGATCAGCTATAGTTGAAAAATTGATATAGTTGGCATTAATGAGTAAATTAAATTGGATGTAATTTTTTTTCAAGGGGTGTTCAAGTCAAAGTGGGACTTATTTCTTTGATTGTGCAGGATAACAGAACACAGTAATGAGAGTAAACATTCTCTTTATTTCTCTATATAATCTCCTTCTACTCTATTGCACTGATTCCAGCGTTTCACTAGTGCTTTTTTCATCAAGTTAGAAAAATTTCTCAGTACATGCCTGGAGCGAGGTCAGGACTGGATAGGGGCCATGGCAACAACTCCCAGCCAAGTTCCTGTAATGTGAAAGTGGTGTGGTGGGCAGAATGACGTTTTGCATTGTCCTGCAATAACAAAATGCATTTGGTGATCAAACCAGACTGTTTTCCTGAGAGCATTCCACTGAAATGTTAACTGGAATGATCGAGGTGAGCTCCGAGCTACACCAGKCAGAATCGTCATTCATGGACTGTCTCCTTTAAAATGTTTGCGTCAACGCTGCTAAGAGTCAATTGATTTAATGTCTTCATTCAAGATCATTTTTATCACATGTCCCAGGAGACTTGAACATCTCTGGTAATCAGGCAGCATTTTTCTGAATCTAAGTTAGGATTTTGTCTTTCATACTCATGTGGCTGATTCAAGATTTTAAAACAGGAATCTGTGTCTTGTGATTTATTCTGGGTTTGAGGCTTCTTTCTTTGGATGTGAAATCATAATTTACTGTAAGTTGCATTTGCCAGTGTGACATCACAGTGACACAACATCAGCTTTTTCCCAGAAAATGCACTAAACTCACATCCCAAACCTCACTTGGCAGCTCCATGTGTTTGCTTGCGTAAAATCTACACACACGCTAAGCCACAGCACAACCGTGATGATTAGCATATCTGTGTGAGATGTTTGTTTAAAGCCTGTTTATAACTACTACGATCTGGAAACTTGTTGACCTTACACTATAGTTTCCATGTGTATGCGTGTGTGTGTGTGGGCCACCCTGATTTACTGTATTAGGGTTTTTGTTCCATGTTTTTATCCATATCATGAGTCACTTTTACTCAACATTCAACTTGGTCAGATGGAGTCACTGTGTCTACATAACATAATCCTACATAATAATATATAATTATTTCCATGTTTACATTCCATACCTATAGTCTTTTTGTAAAAAGTAATATTTCAATTACTTTATTACTTATTTGTCATTAGCATAGTCTGTCTTGAAAGAAAGATTATTTGAACTAAGTCGGGAATTGGCCAAGAGGAGACTGTGAAGAAAGGTTACTGAAAGCACAATGAAAAACAAGTCTTATTTTATTTATGTCAAGGGGAATTTCTTTAGCTCCTGTCCTATAGTTACCTTAAAACCAGAGAGTTAAACATACACAAAATACATGGTCATAGTTTACAGCAGCAGGTTTTATGAAGAAGCTTCCCTTAGTGTTGAGCCATTTCATACTGAGCAGTTTCAAAGCAGGCATCATTCCAACAGGGTTCCAAAAGAACCCAGAACAATACAGTATGTAAATAACTGCAGGCCTCACTCGCCTCAGTTAAGGTCAGTGGTCATGATTCAACAATTAGAAAGGGACTGGGCAAAAATGCCATCCATGGGAGARTTCCAAGATGTTCCCAGTGCTGACCAAAAAGAACATAATTTGCC
Source organism: Clarias batrachus (assembly GCA_003987875.1). Classification (NCBI taxonomy): domain Eukaryota; kingdom Metazoa; phylum Chordata; class Actinopteri; order Siluriformes; family Clariidae; genus Clarias; species Clarias batrachus. The sequence continues at coordinate 518,558 of QMIH01000131.1, forward strand.
AAAAAATATCTTGGACAAAGTGGACAAAAGATTAACTTTTTTTAAAGGTATGTGTTCCGTTACTTCTGGCATAAAAATAACACAGTGTTTCATAAAAGGAAGATCAATACAACAGTCAAACATAGTGATGGTGGTGTGATGGTCTGAGGCTGCTATGCAAACAGGCCGTTCATGCAAACACTTGATTGGTGTTGTTGCTGCCAAGTGTGGCACAAACAGTTAATCATTGTTGTATAAAAAACTCTTCTATATTCTATTTTTATTACAAAATAATAGAAAAATGTCTAAAATAAAAATGATTATGGCTTACAGAAATCATAAAAATCTAGTATCTCAAAATGTTAGAATCTATAATAAATTCAATCCAAAAACAATTACAACAAATTCAAAATATCTGAAGAATTAAGTTCATTTATGTACCCGATACTTGATCAGGACTTTTTTTTAGCATGAGTTACTGCATTAATGCAGCATGGCATGGAGGTGATCAGTGGCACTGCGGTGGCGTTACTGAAGACCCCGTTGCTTTGATAGCAGCCTTCAGCTCGTCTGTATTGTTGGGTCAGGTGTTTCTCATCTTCCTATTGACAATAGCCCATAGATTCTCGATAGGGTTCAGGTAAGGCCAATTGGCTGGCCAGCCAGGCACAGTAATATCATAGTCAGCAAACGAGTTGGTGGTAGTTTTAGCACTGTGGGCATGTGTTACTGTCCTGCTGGAGTGGAGAAGTGGGGTGGTGTAGGAGAACTTGGGAATGATGAATACAAGATATGTGTCTGCACTCTGGATCAGCTGCAGAGGACGAATGGTGGACAGAGGCAAACACTCATAAGCACGTTAAAAAATAAAGAAAAAAGTACAGCGCCATCTGTTCAATTTTGAAACGACCTAATGTTTTGACGTTACCGTGAAGATTGCGGTTTATTAAGTAGATTTCAATTGAGAAAGATGATTTTTTTAAAAATAATATAAGGCTGTATTACATTTAATATTCAAAGTAGTATGTCTTCTCTTTTTGTGGACTGATTGCGATGAAACAAAGCCCATATGTTGTCTCAAGCCCGGCCACCTGTGAAAACCCCATTAAAATTTGTTCGGTAGTTTTACGTAATGCCTGCACGAACAAACAGACAGACAAAAATTCCAGAAAACATTTTGATGTGTTCCATTACTCATCTTACATCCCCACATATATATTTGCAAATATCTTCAATGTACAAACATACCAACTTTATAGTTTTATATATATAGATTAGTCTTTATTATAATATTCTGCTTTTATATATATTTTTTATATATCCATCTGCCTCTGCAACTTTCTTGTGACTCATTTCTGAGCTTTGGCGATACGAATGTGAATCTTTGTCATGCCAATCAAAGGAAAACTCGACCAATATGGCGTCTACTTTCTGTTGTTCCATACAGATCCGCCAGATGTCAATGTGGAGTCGCGTTTCATTCACTCATACCCACGAAGAAAACAACTTCCGGTGTTCGATTGTTTCATTACTTCTTTCGACGGTTTAACGTTTATTCCAGTTTTTCAACGGACATAAATGATTGCTGAAGGACTTTCTATATTTTAGGTAAATATCTAACTTAAATACTTACAACCAGATCGTTTATTATAAGAGAAAAGCTTCATAGATGGATGTCTTTTAAGCTTGGATATCTACAGTATATATAAACAATGCTTATGGCTGTGTCCTGAATACTGTCTGACTCCACGTGCAGTGTGAATATTAGTTTACATCTGCTCAGATAGGATCTATAATAACAATGAAGCACATAAACCTGGTTATAAATTGGCTACTTCACTTTATTCCATTCTTTCCAGATGCCTCATGTTAATCCAGCTGGATCTTCTCCTCCACCTGTAAGTGGACGTGTCGAAGATCCACAGCAGGTCAGCCTTACTGAAACTGCCATCCACAGCAGGACGTCTCCAGCGGACGCTTCTGATCCTGGACTTCCTGCCCAGCAGGTGGAGGTGAATCATGGCCCTGAGGATCGTGATACGGGTGACGGGGATGTGGAGACAGTGTGTGGTCAGGGAAGAAACAGAGAAGAGGTGATTAAAGAGATCAGTGTCAGCAGCACGGCGTTCATCGGGCCAACATGTCGACCGGAACCTGTCATAGAAGATGAACTTAGCGAGTTTTATAAAGAGATTGCGCAAATCGATCAGCCAGATGCTGTGGATGGGAGTAACGAGTGTGAATCTCCGCTCTCTGCTCCATCACACGCCGTAGATGTGAATACTGAGCGTGCTCAGTTCTGCTCTCGACCAGTCCATCCTTCAGTCTTAAAACAGAGGGCGCATAGCCACAGGAACGCCTCCAGGCCGTACCCGGCTCCATGGCCACACACAGACCACAGGGACACCTCACAGTGGGGACCCGAGTCTCACGATGCGAGCTGCAGCTGGCCAGATTCACACAGCTATCCCAATCAGTGGCAGCTTCTTCCTCCTCCTCTTCCTCCTCCTCCTCCTCCTCCTTTTTGTCGTCCTCCTCCACCAAGGTTCCATTTCTATCCTCCGCCTCGACCTGAGAGTCCCATGCACCCGCCGTTCCGCCCGCCTCACGGACAGCTGTGCGGCTCACTCGGGAACAACGGCTTCAGGTTCGGACCTGATGTCAGACTCGCTCCATGTCACGACCTCGCTCCAAGTGCTCCGTACGGAGAAATCGAAAGACCCCACAGCGTGGAGCAGAATTATCAGGAAATGAACGAATGCGAACCGTCTTTAGTGCTGATAATGATGAGAGGACTCCCAGGGTCCGGCAAGTCAACTCTCGCCAGGTGAGCTGTCTGTTTGTCTGTCCCTCTCTCTCTATTTATTTATCTATCTACAGTACATGACAAAAGTAAGCACACCCCTCACATTTCAGCAATCACTTACTTATAACCACATTATATGTTCTTAACGGACAATACTGTAGAAATGAAAAAAAAAAACTATTTACTTTAGAGTAGTCAATGTGCAGCTTGTATAGCAGTACAGATGTACGTTCCTCTTAAAATAACTCAACATGCAGACATTTTTGTCTAAATTACCGACAATGGAAATGAGTACATCCTAAGTGAACATGTCAAAACTGTGTCCAAAGTGTCAGTATTTTGTGTGAGCACCTTTGTTATCTACAGTAGCACGGCCTTAATCCTCCTGGACCTGGAGTTCACCAGAGCTGCACATGTTGTTGCAGCGTTTCTCCACCTTCTGCTTGACATGCTCATTAGGGTTTAGGTCTGGAGCTGTTCTCGGCCACTGACACACACATGAACATGAGGAATAGGTCATGTGACTCTGCATGGTTCAAGATGTACAGCTGTTATCACTTAGGGTGTACTTATTTTTGTTGCTGGCAATTTTGAAAATAAATGGATGTATGTTGAGTTATTGACAGAGGACAGTAAATCTATACTGTTATACAAGCTGCACAGTGACTAGTCTAAAATATTTACAAGTTTAATTTCTATAATATTGGTTTTTGAGGAGATACTAAAATGTTTGCTGAAATTATTATTTTGTGAGCGGAGCCGTCCATCTAGCCTGCAATCATTTCTTGTCTATCTCTGTATATATCTATCTGTCTTTGATCTTCCATCTTCCTCTATATACAGTCTTATGCAAACGTTTAGGCACCCCTCGATAAATAACAGATTTTGGTGTTTTTTTTTTWATTTTATTTTATTGAAAACAAACATTGAGGCATATTTACTTTTTACGTCATAAAAAAAAAAAAAAAAAACATTATTATGGCACTGTGCAAAAGTTTGGGCACCCCAAGAGTTCCAGAGTCTCAGATTCTTTTTACAAGGTTTCAGACCTTAATCAGCTTGTTAGACCTGATGTCATTAGTAAATGCCAATACAAAAGCTTTACAGATACTTTGACTCTTCAAACCTTGCGCACACACTTGCGGACAATCAACAAACATGGGTTCCTCTGAGCACCTGTGTAACACTCTGAAAATGAAAGTTATTGGTGCCCACAATGCAGGAGAAGGCTACAAGAAGATAGCAAAGCGTTGTCAGCTTGCAGTTTCCACAGTGAGAAATGTAATGAAGAGATGGCAGTTCAGGGGAACTGTGGAGGTCAAGATGAGATCTGGAAGACCAAGAGAACTCTGAGAGAACTGCTCGAATGCTGGTCAGAAAGACAAATCAAACCAAAAGAAACTGTTAACATCTTTTCAGTGAAAAAAAAAAATCACCAAAATCGGTTATTTATCAAGGGGTGCCTAAACTTTTGCATAAGACTGTACTTGTCTATCTCTTTATCTAGCCTGTATCTTTGCTTGTCTCGCTTTTCATTTATCCATCTGTCTCTTTCTGTCTATATATCAGCCTTTATTTTTATCCATCTACTCATATATCGATTTAGATCTATCTGTCTGCACTTCATTCAGTCCGTACATCTCTCAGTTCATCAGTCTGTCCTTCCACCTTTGTAAATCTGCCAGCCTATACTTCTACACATCATTTCTCTCTCTGTCTCTCTATCAAAAGCCGAGGGGTGTATAAGCACTTATTGAAGTCCTCCACTCGTATCTCCGTTCTTACTGTAATAACACAGAGGCTTGTGCATTCCTCAGGCAGGTATCCTCCAGCGGCCCGAGCGGACTGGTCCTCAGCACGGACGATTACTTCTACCAGAAGGACGGCTACCGCTTCGACCCGACTCTGCTCGGAGCCGCGCACGACTGGAATCAAAACAGAGGTGCGTCAGTCCCGTGACAATCCCAATCCCTGAGCAAAATACCGCACCAGATGTGTGCGTTCATCGAGTCACGTCTCCAAGCTGATCTGATCCGTGATGAGATTTTTTTTTCTTGTTGTTTGATTACAGCCAAAAAAGCCATGCTGGATAGACGCACGCCAGTGGTCATCGACAACACCAACCTCCGGGCCTGGGAAATGAAGCCGTACGTGTCGATGGTAAGGTACAGCTTTTATAGAGAACACACCGTGCTCGCTTGCTTTTAATGTATGTACCAGTTCTTTAATCATTTCCTCCTCTCACGGTGTAGGCTTTAGACACGGGGTACAGAGTGGAGTTTGTCGAACCTGAGACCAGCTGGAAATGTGATCCTGTCGAGTTAGAAAGGTGAGTCCGCTCAGGGTGTTTAACAGCATGTGGTTCGAGCCTAACCCTGGGTTACAGGAGCATTACACCTCATCAGAACTCAAACAAGCCTTTTATAAGATTTTTCATCAGAAGATGTATCTTAGCTTTTACATCAGATACAACAAAAGACGACTTAACACCAATGGCGTTGTGCAAACGCTCTCGTTTTAATGATTTGTCTGGAAATAGAAAGGAGTAATTTCAACCTTCACGGTTTCTGCAAAACTTACATCACCGATATGAAATTATGACTGTTTGTTCATTCCAGGACGTGTTGTAGTGATGGGTCAAGTCCGGATCATTTTACCGACTCGGATCGTTCAACAATTTTTTTCGAGTCATTTCATGTATTTAAGCTAAATGTAATTAAAAATGTTACATGTTATTCCCTTAACATCTACTACTTACAGTACGCAAACATCTCCTACTTCCCACAACAAACAAGACAAAAATATACTGTAATTGTATAAGAAAAAGATTAATTCATTATTTACCTGGGTCTTTAGTCTATGATTAACACATCTCACTCACTTCTGCCAAGGAAAAACAATTATTATACCAGCAAACTCAAAATTTGAGTAATATATATATA
>QMIH01000131.1:544585-555560 GCA_003987875.1 Clarias batrachus
TTATCTAGTGTACTTCTCTTTAGGGTTCCGACTGTCTCATTATCTAGTGTTCTTCTCTTTAGGGTTCCGTCTGTCTCATTATTTAGTGTTGTTCTCTTTAGGGTTCAGTTTGTCTCATTATCTAGTGTTCTTCTCTTTAGGGTTCTGTATGTCTCCTTATTTAGTGTTCTTCTCTTTAGATAAAATAACGAGACAGACGGAACTCTAAAGAGAGGAACACTAGGTAACGAAACCCTACACCGAAGAACACTAGGTAACGTGACATAAGGAACCTTAAAGAGAATAACCCTAAATAGACAGACAGAACCCTACCCTGAAGAACACTAGATAAGATAACGAGGCAGACAGAAACCTAGTGTTCTTCAGTTGTAGTTTTCTATCGGTCTCGTCATTTTAGCGTACTTAACTCTAGTCATTCTTGTGTTCCGTTCGTCTCATGTTCCATTCCAATTGTCACCTTCTGTCTGTCTCATGTTCCAGCTTTCTTTCTGTCTTCTGTCTGTTCGTCCGTTTTCCTCCATGTAGCATTTTATTTCTATCCGCTTTATTTTATTTTACACTCACTTCTGTCCTGTTATTTGTTTTCTATCCACCTTTCTGGATCTGCTCTAGCTGATGAACCTCTTGTTCAATCTGTTGTCTCATCCAGATCCCTGATCGTGATGTTAGTGTGGATTAAAAACACTGATTTTTAAAGCCATGTCTATCGTCCGTCCTTCACGCCATGTGTAATAATAACCTTTTGTGAAATTATTTGATTTGCAGAATCTGAACAAGCAGGCGTACGACCTGGCTAAAGCGCTGCTGAAGAGAACCGCGCAGGCCATCGAGCCTTATATAACCAACGTGAGTGTGTATCTCTGTGTGTGTGTGTGTGTGGTGGGGGTTTACCACCACTGGTTTTCTCTTACATCATTCAGTGTTTCGAATTGTTAACCAGCTCCCGAGCTTTGACCGTAACCTCGTGCCATCTTCGTTTAAATCACTTCATCGTTTTCAGAGTGTAAAGCAACACGTGRGACACACACACTCCGTTAATTAGGAATTGATCGTGATATAAATAATAACATGAATTGAAATAATAACGCGAGGAATTCTTCAGTCCAGTCTTTTGGATTCACCTCATCGTATCTGATTGGCATTGGGTTTTAGAAAGCCTCAACTTCAATATGTAGAAAATAGACATCATGAGTTAGTTTGCTCGTTAGTACGAATGCAGGTTTCAAGAGCGACACCGTTAACTCTCATCCTCTGTCCATCTGCTGTGCGGTCGAGCATCGGGTTATGGACCGGATACAGACACGGTACGAGCTTCCTGTCCAGCCTTGATTTTGGTGAGCAAATAAATGTGCTAGTGTCAGGAATATCGTACAGGTTTTTATTATATGCATGTAAGATATTTTATACAGTTTATTATCCAGAATGAATCAATTCAAAACAATAACCTGGAAAATATTGTCTAACTATTAGCTTGTACTTTTTAAAACATTTCAGTTCTATTGGTAAAAAAAAAACAAAAACAACAACTTGGGAATAAATAACAATCTTAAGAAATATAAAGAAATTAGTTTTACTATAAAAATTTGTGGATTGTTATTTACAATCGACCCCCGAAATTTGCATGGGTTATGCTCCTAGAGCACCCACAAATCGAAAAAAAAAAAAAATTCTTTACATGTATACTAGAAATGACCCGGAACAGAACCGACTGGGTTTTTAGCTCAAGCGGCTGTAACCGATGATTGTCCTCAGATATAAACGATTCTGTACCGAGCGCGGAAGCTTCCGAGTGGCACGACAGAAATACAATATAAAAATCCGCACACATTATTAAAACCCTTTTTTTTTTTTTTTTACTCCAAACTTTTCAAATTAGTCTCAAACCGGGTCCTTGCACCAGTCGAAGTCATCAGATGAGTAGTTTTGAAAAATCATGTGTGTTAGAAGCCATGCATGCCCACGGCCGCTAAACCCACGTCAAGTTGAGTCTTTTTTTTTTTTTTTTAAGGTTGGAATGAAATTATTTTCTACGTTTGTTTATAGCAGAAGATGGATATGTAGCCTCCGAGTGGCGCAGGGGTAAAGTGCTCGCCTTCCTATTTGTCGCCTATCATCCGGAGATCGCCAGTTTGATTTCCGGGTGATGCTGACGCAGCCGGAGGTCTAGAGAGAGCTGATTGGCCGAGCTCTCTCAGAGGGGAGGGGTGAGAGTACTTTATTAGTACCACATTATTTCCCGGCTCTACAGCCGATCAGGGGCGTCTGTGAGATCACGCAAGCGGAAGGAGCGAATAGCGCTGTCCTCCGAGAGTGTTACGCCGCCCCCAACGGTTCGTGAGCGAGCAGTTTGAAAAGAGGCGGTCGGTTGGCGTCACATGGTTCGGAGGAAACACATGATCGTGATGTTAGTGTGGATTAAAAACACTGATTTTTGAAACCATGTCTATCGTCCGTCCTTCACGCCATGTGTAATAATAATCTTTCGTGAAATTATTTGATTATTTGTTCAGAATCAACTTCCGACTGAGTGGTAGTAGTAGCCTTAATGTGGGAGCCCCCTAGTGACGGGGAGGAATTGGAGATGACTGAATTAGGGAGAAAATCTGGAAGAAAAAAAGAGATGACATGTTTTTAAGTGAGAAATTTCATTCACTTGCATTTAATTACTTTACTGACTTTTCAGTTCATTTGTGAAGATGTTGAATAAATGAAATGAAGAAAACTTGAGTTTTTTTTTTTTAAAGGTTCAAACCCTTGTAACCAAATTGTGGGGAAAAACTTATATCATATTTGGATCGGATGTTTATAACAATCTCAATTTTAATCGAATCAGAAGCCAAGTATCATGATAATATCGTATCAGGTGGTCACGTGTGATTCCCATCTCTAATGTGTGTGATGTGTGCATGGCTTCATGACCTTCCCTTTTTAGGGTCAGTCTGGACTCATTAGACAACATGAATTTTCCATTGCTTCAAAAGTCTGATCTTTATGCTCCCTAGAAAACTGATGTTTTTTTTTTCTTTGAGAAAACTTTTGCAAAATCATGATTTCTGTCGTCCTTATTTCTGACAGTGACAAAAGATGTCTGAAGCTTGTCTTTTTTTTTTTTTTTCCCCGCTCTTTCCTCAGTTTTTTAACCAGGTGCTGATGCTGGGGAAGACGTCAGTAAGCGACCTGTCGGAGCACGTGTTCGATTTAATCCTGGAGCTCTACAACATCGACAGTCACCTCCTGCTGTCCGTTCTGCCTCAGCTAGAATTTAAGCTAAAGGTAAAATCCTGACTCCGGACATTTCTGGAAATAAGAGAAAAGTCACCACAGTATACACAGATGGATCAAAATCAGGAAATAAAGTGGCGGCAGCTTTCGCAACAAACTTACCGCATTAGGGTCGACGCATCCCTTTGGATTTGATGTTCATTGAATCCACCTCATGAAATGATTTCCTAATAATAACGGACTCGAAATCATGTCTCAAAGCATTCGAAAATATCAAAATGGATCATCCAACAATTGTGGACGTTTATAATAATTAATAAAAAATAATGATCATTTTAATCAAATAATTTTAATGAACATAATTTTCTGTTGGATATCTAGACACTCGAACTCCTTTTAAAGAGCAAGCAGACAAAAAACAATCAAATACTCTGTATACCTTTCACAGATTTGAAACCAACTTTAAATKTATACATCAAAAATAAATGGCAATCAGAATGTCTAAATATAAAACCTACATGAAATAAATACTGATGTTGGAACAAAACATATATTTCCTTTTAATAATCATCGGGATCAAGACGTTTATATAAAATGCAGAAAATCAAGAGAAAATTCACCACAGTGTTCATCATGTAAAAAAAAAAACCTGCTGTTCATCAAAACCTATTTGAATAAATTCACATTCAAATTGTATTGCTTAGACAACCATCCATGACCTTAACATAAAAGACTATTAATAGGAATTAAATATGAATAATATATCAGCTAATAAAGAATAATATATATGTGGAATACAAAATATACAATAGAAGAAAAATGTAATAAAACCTAGCTGTACAAATATGGAGAAGAAATGATCCTGTACCAATATAGAAAAATATACAAATTTATGGAAATGAAGTGGAATTTAAATAGAAATGTCCACATGTGTGTTATTTATTTATTTAAAGTGACTTATGTGAATGAAGGACTAATTCTTTAAAAAATTTTTGTTTTTTTTTTTCTTTTGGCTTTTTGTGAACAAAGCTAGAACACATTCTCCATGGTGTGTATTATTGGTTAAAAATTAAAAATATATATATATATTTATATATACACACGTGGACAAAATTGTTGGTACYCTTCAGTCAATGAAAAAAAAAAACTTACAATGGTCACAGAAATAACTTTAATCTGACAAAAGTAATAATAAATAAGAATTCTATGAATGTTACCCAATGAAAGTCAGACATTGACATGTCAGATTCTGACATTGCTTTTCAACCATGCTTCAACTGAATTATTTAAAAAAAATAAACTCATGGAACAGGCCTGGACAAAAACGATGGTACCCCTAACTTGATTCTTATTTATTATTACTTTTGTCAGATTAAAGTTATTTCTGTGACCATTGTGAGTTTTTCTTTCATTGACCGAAGGGTACCAACAATTTTGTCCACGTGTGTGTTCATCATAGAGAACACACACAGTAACACAGAATTAGTCCATGATTCTTGTGTGTTGTGTGAACTTTCCTCAGGCTGCAAGTTTCACACTGATTTAGTGCGTGTTTGTGTTTGGTATTAGCATACACATTATGTTGGCTGTCAGTTTTTTCACCTAATCACTTATATTTTAATCCAAACCTTCAACAAGAGGCTTTTTATATTATTATTGTTTTTATAATAACTTTTTTTTATGATAACTTGTGGTCTATCAGCCTAATCACCTTTTTATGTTATTTTTTTTGTAGACTTTTATTGTTCGCGCAGACGAGATTTTTTTCAGCTTTTTTTTTTTTTTTACTCCGAATGCAATAACAGAAATGCTGAATAGACTAAATGAGTTCATTCATCACAAGAGAATTAATTGACTTGGGCGTCAGCTCTGAAAGGAATGATCTGTATCTTTTGTGTGTGTGTGCACGCGCAGAGTAACGATAATGATGAGCGGCTTCAAGTTGTCAAGCTGCTCGCCAAGATGTTTGGCGCTAAGGACTCTGAGCTGGCGTCCCAGAACAAGCCTCTGTGGCAGTGCTACCTCGGGAGGTGAAGCTTCCTCGTCCAGTCCTGCATCCTTGTTATTGGTTTATTAACAAKACTCTAATTCTCAAATGAATTAAAATYTGTCCTCGTCTGAGCCGTTGTTTTTTTTAACGATCCCTCAGGTTCAACGATATCCACGTTCCTATCCGACTGGAGTGCGTGAAGTTTGCCAGCCACTGCCTGATGAATCACCCGGATTTGGCAAAAGATCTCACAGGTGAGAGACGTGAAGCCTTGAGAGCAGGTTAGAGTCGCGTCAATCTCTTGACGTGTCTGATATGTTGCTCTGTGATCTGTGGAAACGTTTATAGTTGGGAGAACTTGTAGCTTTTTTTTTTTCAGCCCAACCTGGGTAAGATGATGTAAAAAAAACCCACTTGAGCAAATGCAATTAAATTTCTTTTAATATATTCATACAATGGAACCTTGGATTGCGAATAACGTGGTTTGTGAGTGTTCCGCAAGGTGAGCAAAGATTTTTAATACATTTTGACATGGAAACTGAGCGAAAGTCTTGGTTTACGAGTACTGAGTATCATGCATCACGCATGCGCTTCTTATTTTGACACCGAGCGTCACATGCTGGGTCTTAGTGCTCGTCTCTTACTGGTATAATCAACATCTCCCTCTCTGTTTCAGCGTCGTTAGTCCCGTGTGTGTGCGCGTGTAATTTGACACCGACACACACACTCTCTCTCTCACACGCCTTTGATCACCCCCCCTGACCCACCACCCCTCGGCTTCACACACATGCAGACACACATACTCTGCTCTACACAGAAACTCTGCTCTGTCACGATTCTTTTAAAGATAAAGTGCTAGGTCTTTTTTTTTTTTTTTTTAACTTCACAGCATTATTATACACAGACAGACATACCACACACACAGCGCCGGCGCACATAAACGGAAACACTTTTGGAATTTATTTTTACTTTTTTTAAAGGTTAAGTGCAGATTACTTTGTATATTTTATTAATTATTTTTACAGTGGAGTCTTGGATTACGAGCTTAATTCGTTCCGGAAGCAGGCTCTTATTCCAAAATACTCGTAAACCAAATTTAACTTTGCCATAAGTAATAATGAAAACTCAAATTATCCGTTCTGCAGCCCAAAACAATAAATACATAAAAATAATTAATGCAACATATAAAGTAAAAATAAAACAAATAAACCTGCACTTAACATTAAAAAAAAAAGTAAAAAAAAAAAAAAGTAAAAATAAATCCACAGTTAAGTGTTAAGTGTATTTGTATGTGTGTGTGTGGAATTAGCCCCTCGCCTCGTCTTAAACAGTAAAACTCCTTCTCCCTCCCCACACCTCGCTTTTTAAGTTTCATAACTAACATACACAATGCAAACACTGTTTTAACRGGGGGGGAAAAAAATAAATCTCTCTAATGATACTCGCATGAGCAGACTAACGGAATCACTGCCGTAAAGTAAAAGATAAAAAATAACAAATGAACCAGCACCTTACCTTTGAAAAGAATTGCGACAGAGCAGAGTTTTCTGGGTAAATAAAGCGCGTATGCAGCCGGGGAAATCTGTGTGTGTGTCTGTGTCAAATTACGCGCACGCACGCGCACACAAAGTAATTGTGTGTGTGTTAAAAGTGTGTGTGTGTTGGTGTGTGGGGCACATTGTCAAATTGTGCGCGCGCACACAGAAGAGAGAGGGAGATGTTGATTATAAGAGACGAGCACTAAGACGCAGCAGGGGACTCTTATTTTGACACAGGGGACGCAGCAGGGGAGACGATTACACATAATTCCGGCAGCGCAAGAGAGAGTAAAATAATTACCTTAGTTGTGATCACTTGCCACTCGGTGTCAAAATAAGAGTCGCATGCGTGATGCATGATACTCGGCGCTTGTAAACTAATACTTGCTCGGTTTAAAAATGTATCGTAAACCACGTTACTCGCAATCCGAGGTTCCACTGTATTTAATTATTTTTTTGGGTTGTGGAACGAATAATATTAAATATTTTAAATAATAATATTAAAAAAATGTCATTATTTCTTAAAAAATAATAATTATTATTATAAAAAATTATATTTGGTTCACAAATGTTTTGGAATATGAGCCCGCTTCCCGAACTAATTTTGCTCGTAATCCAAGGTTCCACTGTGCGTGCGTGCGTGCGTGTAATAACAAAATAAAAAACTAGGGATGGGAATCACTACGGACAAACTAATAGGATATTATCACAGTGCCTACTCTGTATACAATACATAGGTTTATTATTGAATATAAGATGCACACAAATGTATAGCATACATTATAAAACTTAGGAACTGTGATACTTTTGTAAACTGAAATATAGATTTAAAATTTTTAAGTTTACCTAAATAATTTAGCAAGTATAAATAATTTCCAAAATCGAAAACTCATTCAGTTAATTTAATGGGCAAACAGSAGATTGATTCGAGTTATATTGTAAATAAGTATCAAAAAAAAAAATTTGGTAAAATTTTTTTCTGTTTTTGTTACAATTTTTTAAACAAATTTTGCAAAAACTTTGCTCCTTCCACAACATCATGTGCCAGTTTAGAGCACACCACCTGTAGGATTATCGGAGAACTGTGACGTCACACCAACATTACATGCAAATGTAAAAATTAACTAAAGCAAAATCCATTTTGAAGTCAGTGTAGCGATACATGAATCTGGTCAGCATAGAAAAAAATGTGATGCATCACAGATTAGATAAAAAAAAAAGTTTAGTATATTCAATTTATCACTTTTTAAACAGATTATTGCAAAACAACCTTATTTACAGACATACCTAAACACAAACTATTTATATTTTTATGTAAACACTAAAAAAAACAATATTGTCTTGGCGAGTTTTCAATTTATTACAATTTTTTTTTTATTTTATATATATAAATATTTTTTTATTAACTTATGTCAAGCACACAAACTCACACATATTAAACTTTATTTACTTTATTAAGCCTTATTTATACCGGAAACAACTAACTAAATAAAAAAGAACTAACACGTGTTTTGCGCAGTATTTGCTATGCCTCTTGGATGCACAATGTCTTTTTCAGTTTACACTCCTGGGTCACACAGATGAAGAAATACCACTTGGTTTAATAATTAGTTCTATTACCAGATAAATAATAATAAGAGGAATAAATAAAAGAATAACTTTTGATATTTTCCAAAGCAGTATGAATTAGTCCAAACAAGCTGTCTAGCACTTAGTTTAGTCACCAGTGTTGTGTTTTTGGCCGATAAGGTTCTAATGGTTAACTATAGTTTATTATAAAAGTTTTTAAATCCACATGTTTAATGAATTCTCTGAGGGTTTTAGCTAGAAATATATCCAAAAAATATAAAATCATAGCATGTATATATTTTTTTTCGTTGAGGCTTAAGTAATGATTTGGCATCCTAGGTTTATTATTCAGAATTGAATTACTTGCAATTGAAACGTGACTGTTTTGTGCTTCTCAAGAGTATCTCAAAGTGAGATCCCACGATCCAGAGGAAGCCATTAGGCATGACGTCATCGTGTCCATTGTGACCGCCTCGAAAAAGGACCTCGCCCTCGTCAACGATCACCTGCTGAACTTCGTCAGAGAGAGGACACTCGACAAGAGGGTGTGTGTCAGTGTTATTTTTCTATTTATTTTTTTCCATTTCTACCATCATCGTTTTAAAAAAAAAAAAAAAAAAAAGGGAAAGAAATCAACAAAGTGCTGAGAGCCTGTTACCGTGTGACATCAGTGCATTTGGCTGGCCAGAGCTCATTAGCTCTGAGGTTTCTCTCTCGAGCTCCACTCAATTTCTCTCCCTAATCTAATCTGCAGCCTCTTCGGGCCTCCAGGCAGAGGAGGCCAAATGAAATATATCGAACCATAACTCACATTTAGCTGTTCTCTAGGCTTTTCACATCACGGCCGGGTGGGGGGGGATGTTTAAAACATAATCGCTTCTCGTTCTGTACACCTGCATAAACGATGCTCCGGAAATCAGAGTTTTTACTGAAATGACAAACATCTCCGTGTATCCAGATGTGGACCATCTATACTATCTACATGTACTTTACAGGATGGTGAAATAGTGGTAAGGATGGTAATTTTTTTTTCACTTCCTGTATATAGCAATTAGGAAGTTGGCATCAGAGCTCAGGATACAGCGCCCCCTGGAGGACGCAGGTTTAAGGGCCTCAGACAACCCAGCGAAGACATACTTGCTCTCTGATATCAATCGGCAGCAACGGCTAGCCAATCATGTCTATTTATGGATATTGCATGAGCAGCAGTTTGCATCAGCTGCCGTGGAGAAGGCATGGGAATCTCCTTCTCGTTCCTTCATCCGTAGCTCATTTGTGTCTGACATATGGGAATCGACTGTGAGTTTAAGGAGAAAATTAACAGGGAATAAAATAAATCAGTATTACTGATTAAGGGACAGGAGATTTTCAACATACAGTAAATCCCCGAGTTACAGATTTCCACAGATACGAACGGACCCCGGCTCTACGAACAAATCACATAAGTGTTTACATGTGTGTGAGACAGGCGGGAGAAATGAGTCGGCCTGACCGGTTTCAATGAATCAGCCCGGGAGCACGGTGAAAGAAAATGTCTGCCCTGTAAAGCTGCCTCGATGGTGAATAATTTTAATCGGGAAATCCCCAACAAAACGTCACAAGTCCACAGTCCACTATAGCTGTGAGACAAAATGGCAGACCTTTTAATTAAAAATTTTTGTCCCTAGGATTCTCCTTGTCATTAAAGGCTCGGTTCTGCAAGAGTATAATGCAGAACCAAAAAACTTAAAAAAAATTTTTTTTTACATTTTTTAATTTAATTTTTATTTTTTTATACATTACGTTGTATATTTGTGTTAAAGGTGTATGAGACTCACTTTGTCTGACTTACAAACGAATCCGACTTACGAACGCGCTCGGAAAAGGGCGGGGACTCTTCTCTTGTACTACTGCTTCTGAAACCATGAACAGCTTCTGACTGTCAAACAAGCATTACTTTACATTGCTCCTGAATTTTGATCATTTGCTAGAACATAGTCAAGTGTAAAGTGTAATAAATTATTAATGTTATGTTTATCTATTTCTTTTTTTACTACTTTGAAAAATGTTTGGGTTGCATCACTTGAGGGACCTACTAATGTTTTATAGTTTTACTTCACCACAGAGCTCAAAACAGCTGAATAACTCCCGGGCATTCCGGCGTCACCTGTCGATCGACTCATCTGTTTTTTGTTTTTTTTCCTTGTTTCTTTTTTTTTCTGTTCTCGAGTGGAGAGGAGATAAAGACGGAGCTTTTGGCATAGTTTTACGTGCCGTCGTTAAAACGCAAAGCCTCACGAACRACATGCCATAAAGTTATTTATATATTTATTTTATTATACCACTTTAGAAATGCCCCTTGTAGAGTTTCTACTGGGATGTGAGATAAAGTTTGAACACCTCTCCTCAGGACGATTTTTACTTGCAATGGTCTCCAAGTGCATGAGCGTGTGTGGAGAGATAATGTGCAGTGTGTGAGTTATCACAGTGAGCTCAGGGCAGGTTGCACCCTGGTTGGGTGCCAATACACTGCAGGGCGATTTTTGGGAAAAGACAGTCAGCCTAGAACATGTGACTTTGGACAACTCGATTACCCAGAGGAAAGCCATCATGCACGGGTAGAATGTGCAATTACTCTCTCTCTCTCTCTCTCTGTGTGTATATATATATAGATTAT
>QMIH01000131.1:557106-570464 GCA_003987875.1 Clarias batrachus
ACACACACACACACACACACACGGGGGAGGGGGGGGGGTTCACAGCACTGTATGTAATCGCTAGCATTTCCAAACCTCAGGTAAAAAAAAAAACACATTAATAATTACTCACACTTTAATTTATTTCCTCCTAATGAGAAAGTAATGGCTTAGTGCTACTCAAGCTTGCTAGATATCCAAGTGTGAAAAACGAATTAATCCTTAATGTTCATCTTAATCCTGTATTTTTTAAATGTTCTCGGCTACACCTCCTTCCTAGACCTCTCCAAAGCGAGCAGGCAWTAAAATACAATCATCAGTCAACTTATAGTAAAGGATCATATGATGCGATGATGTATTGGTTTAACAGTTATATGATTCCTGCTCGTGTTCATAAATCTCCGCTTCAGGATCTTTAAAATAACGACGGGTGTTTTCACATTCGGACTTTGTTTCTGAGAACACTAGACCTCCAAATCTGGTTCATTTTGATCAAGCGGTCACGTGGAACGATTGCGTTCACACTGAAGAGGTCGTCTCGGATACATCAATAATATTAGGAGTAGAGCGAAGGTTATAGCGTCCTCGTTCTCTTCTCCTCTCGTGTTTTAATGGCGGTTCACAAACCAAGTAGTTTCATACCGCCACCTGCTGTATCGCAGAGTGTAAATGCAGAAACGTACTCAAGAACTGAGGAATATAATAACCTGAACTCTGGCCGTCGGAGGAGTGTCGAGCGATCGTTACGAATCAATCGCCCCTAATGTGGAAACGCCCTGAGAGGATGTGCAGCCAAACACACACGAGCGTCTCAGACTGGAAGTCTGTTTTAGAAACGGGGTTTTGTTTTTTTCTTTTCTTTTTTCTTTAGTGACTTTATACTTTTCAGACAGGATGATGATTCAACTACAAAGCAGTATTTCTAAGAATAAGAAATTTCAGCATTGAAGAATTGTTAATTGCCCATTTAACAAGCTTCATGAAGATTTCTTTTAGTCTTTTCTGTATTCGCCTCTTCTCTTTCAGAATTTCTGCTATTCCTTAAAAAAAAAAAAAACTTCATTTATGCCGAGATCAAAACACAGCCGCAAGCTCCAGATGTTCGCTTTTGTTTTTAAACACGTGCTCGTAGAGATGCGTCTCATCCAGGAGCTGTTTTTGTCTTAGTTCCTGCTCTGTGTGTGTGAGGGAATAATAATGATGATATAGAGTGCTATGAATACACACTCCCTCGCCCCTGGAGAGATGGAGAAGCTGCAGGGAAAAGGCACGGATATAATCGGTAACTGCATCATGCAGAGAGAGAGAGAGAGAGAGAGATGATCCTGACAGCTTCTGGCTCTGACACTCATTTCCTGTTTATATTTACAGACACTTCACAGTCTTCTATCACAGCTCCATGTTTGTGTAGCACATCAGTGTCTGTAGATTGTAGCAATGATGCGATATGATCACAATAAATCTGCCGAGATGCCCATCACACAATTCATTTGGAAAGTAAGTGCACCCCATCAGTGTTCGTTCAAGGAAAAAGAGGGAAGCCGAGCATCTCTTTCACCTGGTGTGTGAGAGAAATCAACGACGACTTAAAAAAAAAAAAAATTTTTTTAACGTTTTGTTTCTAAGAATAGGAAAATGGACTTTAAGGTGTCGATTTAGACCGCTGATCAGATTATTTTCAATAGAGAACATGCATGGGTTTTTTTTTTTTTTTTTTTGGATTTCCCCCCAATTTCCTCCCTAATTTAGTCGTGTCCAATTCCTCCCCGTCACTAGGGGGCTCCACATTAAGGCTACTACTACCACTACTACCACTCAGCCGGGAGGGTCGAACACACTCGCTGGACAGCGCTATCCGCCCCCTCCGTTGCGTGAGCTCACAGACGCCCCTGATTGGCTGTAGAGCCGTGATTAATGTGCGAGCACTAAGTACCTCTCATCCCTCAGTCAAACAGCTCTCTCTAGACCTCCTGCTGCGAGAGGTTACAGCACCACCCGGGATTTTACCACTGCGCCACTCGGAGGCCCCATGCATGGGTTTTTAATATAGGAAGGGGGAAATACTTTTTCACCGCACTATACTTTAGATTTTTTTTTTWAATTTTTAGTATTTTTTTATCACACAAATTGATTCGAATCATCATACTAATTTTAATATTACACAAGTTTTCAACAATGTATTTTATCTATATTTTTTATTTTTAACCCACTATTTTCAACAATATGTTCATTTAAATTTTTTACACCATGAAATTCTCCTTTTTTTTTCTTCTTTTGTACATGCTTAATTACCAGTTAATTGGTCTAATAATGAACATAAGCACAAGAACAGCACTCCCTGTGTAACGGTAATCTGCACAGAAAAAATATTAATTAATATTTCTATTAATACATGTCGATTTATAACCAAAAGTTATCAGTTTGTTCGTCTGTTAAATCCAAATCTTTTAAAAAGTATTCTCAAATGCTACGGGAGTGTGTTGAATCACTTGAGGTTTTTCTACCCTAATTTAGACAACCTGAAATTTAACACAGTAGAATCTCTGCATACGAATCGCCCTCCCTTAACAAGTTTCACCTTAAGAAATTAAAATTTAGCAAAGAAATGTGCATCAGCTTGAGAACGAACCGAATCAAGCGGCTGGTAAGGTGCACGCATCCGTGTGCCGTTCAAAACTCGTCCGCATCAGTGGAAGGTTGAAAAAGCTACATGATTTATCACCCTTTTTTTTGTATTATTGGTAATATCTCTGTTTACATTTTGTCTGATGGGAAAATTCGTACTGCAATATGAATTTCTACCCTGGTTGTCAATTAGAAGAGCATTAAGGTATGTAAGTAAGGTATGTTTTTCGGCATTGAATTTTAAATGCTTGAATTGCATTTTCATTTGAAGCATACAAGAAAAAATAAATTGTAAGTGCTGAAAATTTCACACATTATGAATATGATTTCCTTTCAGATCAAATTTGCCAATGGCGAAAAATTCAAACATTTTTATTTTAACAAGTTTTTGTTCAGTTCGTGTCATTCAACATTCATATTTTTTGTCTTAGAGTTTTGATGCTGCTTCACTTCCATAAAATACTTATTGTACTTTTTTTGTTTATATTTTTTCATTTCATTTTCCATGACTTCTGACTTGTGTAAAAAGATTGTATTTATTTGTATACAGCTTTGCATCCGAGCGTTCGAGATTCTCACAAGATTTGCGTGATCTCTCAAACCAAGTATTGGAATATTTCATTTACCGCTTAATCACTGTAACCAGCAGATTAGGTTAGGTTTTGCATTTGATCCAGACAGGACAGGGTCACGGCAAGGTCAAATGTCTTGCATTTTACTTCTCCTCTTTCTTTTCAAGAAGATTTAATTGTTTGAATAGTCACAATGAGAACTTTTTATTTATTTATATTGATAATTTAAAAAATTTAATTCTGCCAGATTTACAAAAGTTTCACAAAGTCTGATTTTCTTTGTTAACCGTGTGCAAAAGAGAATCGCGATTGCTTTTAAACAGCAAAACATGCTCCAGAGTACACCGCTACTTGACCTGCTTCCTAAATCAGGACTGAACGATTATTTAGATTCGACTTGTCGATGAATTTGTGTCGGTTCACTTCCTTAATATTTTATAATAATATTCTAATTAGAAATATTTTAATATTCACTTCCAGTCAGAGCTGCATGATTTGATTAAACGTTCACATGCGATTAGTTTGAGACACATTGTGTTTGCGCCCATTCAGTATTCAAACTCGTTCAGATTTATATACAGTAGACTGAAAACAAATATGCACGAAGGCAACTTGCAGTACATTTGTCGTCATGACATTAGTAATAATAACAAAAACAACTAATTTCCTCAAGAATAAAAGGGTAAAGTGGGTTTATTTATTTTAAATAAATATCATTAAGATGAAGGTTTTGCTGAAGTCAGATACCAAAGACGACATTCAAACACAGGACTTTTGAACCGGTTACTCTTATCTACATTGTCACAAAACAATCGATAAACAGCGAGCACTAATTAATAATTGATATAAAGTATGAAATACAATTTTAATTTGGCATTAGGCAATCAAGTATCACCAACAGTCAGTTATTATTGTAAGACAAGGTCAGCTGTTCTGGAATGGTTCTTATAAGAACAGTCTTGTGTCGAGTGCATTCGCAAAGCCCATCGAGCTCGATGATGATGAATGTCTCTCATGAAGATCTTCCCAGGAAAGCGAGAACAAATGTTACCTCTGCTTACAGAGGAGAAGTTTATGTAGAGTCACCAACCTCAGAAATCACCAATTAATGTAACAACAGCACTTCAGATTAGAGCCGTTATGAAGGATTTACAGATCATAAGCAGCAGATGCATCTCAGTATCAACTGTTCAAAGAGATTATTGGGTATTTTGGATGATCAGGATCAGTATTGTTTTATAATATAGAAAGAAAGAAAAAGGTCTGGTATAGGGAGAATGGGATTATTTAAAAATCACGTACTGTAAATTAAAGCAACTATATTTTCTGAACATTTCTGTATTATAATTATTTATTTATTTAAGAAGATTTTTTTTTTTTGTGACAGAATTCTCTGAAGATCTTGGACTTTTTTTCCACGTATACCATTTTAGCCTTTGTTGAGCGATTGGAAAACATTTATACTGTACATGAATGAGCTAAGCCCTGAGCACCGAAGCTAAAACCTTTGCAGTTCAATGTTGTTGTTTTTTATTTTTTTTATTTTTCCTTTCTTCTCTTTAATTCCTTTCTTTATTCCATTTTTTTCCTTCACTTTCTTTTTCTTCTTTCCTAATTTTGTTCTTTTTAAATGAATCTTCTTCATTATTTTTTTTATATCTCACACACCTCTCAAGAGTGCTCCATACTTGTTTTCTGCCGTTTCTCCGTCTGATCTTATGGTCTCGTCTCCTTGCCAGGTTGCTCGTGGAGAGGATCTTTGCGCAGTACATGGTGCCTCACAACCTGGAGACTGCAGAGCGCATGAAGTGTCTGTATTACCTGTACGCTACTCTCGATACTAACGCAGTCAAGTAAGTCCAGCGTTCCCTACTCTCTACTCTACTCTACAGTCTAGGTTGGTTTGTGTTGGTTCAGTTCCGCAGCATGTGATACGAGTCCTCTGATTGGTTTCATTTCCAGTCACAGCAGCTCTGAGTGAAGTTCCAGCTAGACGCACCTCTTTGTTTTTTGTTAATGCGTTCGTTTAAAGTTGTTGTTGTTTATAATACTAACGGCTAATAATAGAGGTAGAGACGTTTAAAAGAATTAGATCTTACTACACCGGAATGTCTTCAAAATAGTATCTGTCTTTCTTTACATAATTTTCAATAATTTCTATAAAATTTCTTTTTTTTTTCATTTCATTTTTCTCTTCTTCCTTTATATTCTTTCTTTGCAATTCAGTATTTTGTAATGTATTAATAATGTATTAATGTTTTAATATTTTCCCTTCTTCCCTTTTTTATTTTTTATCTTTCATTTAGCTTCTTTTCTTTTTTATTTTATTTTTTATCTTATCTTTTTCTTTATTTTCTTCTTTTTAAATGTATTTCTTCCTTTCTTTATCATATATTTTTGTTTCCTTTCTTTCCTTTCTTCATTTCATAATTTTTTTCTATCTTTTGTCCTTTTAAAATTATTTTCTCTTCATTTTTCCCTTTCATTTTCATATATTTAAGTTTTCTTTCTTTCTTTTTTCCATTTTCTGTCGTTTTCTTAATTAATTTCTAAAATTATTTTATTTTTTCCTTTCATTTCACTATTCTTTATTTCCTTTCTTTGTTTCATTTATTTCTTTTTGCTTGCTTCTTTCTTTCTTTTTCCCCTTCCTTTTTTATTTCCCTTATTTCTTTTTTTTATTACATTTTGTTCTTTTTAAAAATAAAAAATATATTTATTTTCTTGTTTTTTGGTTCTGTTTTAACTGTTGTTTCATTCTTTGTTTTTCATTTCCTTTTTAATCTTTTGTTCCCTTTTTAAATGTATTTTCTTTCTTTTTAAACTTGTACATGGAGAATAATGAGGCTGCTAATGGAAGGAGCGTATAACTGTTAAAATATAAGTGATAACGAACTAAATGGTGGATGGATCCACCATGACAGTAAATGGAATTATAAACCGATAAACGGTCCATGTTCATTAATGAATGAAAATAATTCTGACTTTGTGACTTGATCAGCGTTAAAGTGTAACAGTAACTCACTTACAGAACTGGACCACATCACTAATACTATTGTTGATTTATTTTCCTATAACAGCCTGTTTTATTCCTTTAGCATGTTTGTGTGTGTGATACTTTTACAAACTTATAGAGAGGATACTTTGTATGTTGATGAATCTGAAGTGTTGATCATGGCATGGCGGTGTTTTTCCCAGAGCCCTGAACGAAATGTGGAAATGCCAGAACATGCTGCGACACAACGTCAAAGATTTACTGGATCTGGTTAAGCAGCCAAAGGTACGTTCACTTGCTCTCTCTCTCACTCCCCTCCCCCCCCCCCCCCNGTTCTCTATGCCAGTAAATTAAGCACCACCATGTCATGATTTACACATGCACATTTTTTTTTCCTCCCAGTCCGACTCTTACAACAAAGCGGTCTTCTCAAAGGTCATGGTCATCACAAGTAAGATTCACGTTATGGTTCTTGTCTATCCTGTTTTTTTTTTTGTTGTTTTTTTTAAATAGAGTTAAAAGCATTAGTTCACATCTGTTTCTGTTGTTTGCTTCCTCGTTTTTTTTTTTTTTTTTAATAGGGAACTTGCCCGACCCGGGGAAGGCGCAGGACTTTGTGAAGAAGCTGGCGCAGGTTCTGGAGGAGGATGAGAAGATCAGGAAGCAGCTCGAGCAGCTGGTCAGCCCGACCTGTTCCTGCAAACAGGCTGAAGTCTGCGTGGTAATGACGTTTAACTTTCCTACATTACTGAGATTGTTGACTTCTTTTAGATTAATTAAACAGATTGAGCCACAAAAACGGTTGACCTTCCAAAGTGACATTTTTACAATCCATAGATTTTTAATGAAAGTCTTGTGTGTAATACTATAATTTTTATTAATTTTTTTTTGTGTGTGTAAACGGTGGCCCTTTATGATGATTGAATAAATTTTTTTTAAAGCTCGACACAAAACCATAAGCCTAGCTAAGCAGTCAGGGAGACATTTATACTCGTATGATCGGTGAATAAAAAGCCTCAGGACAAGCTTCGCATCTCTGAATTAATTTCCATAACGTTTCATACAAGCACTTCAGATAAATACCAATAAATCCTCAACATTTGTATAAATGTGTTTATTCTGAATTAATGCGCACGGTTATGGATGTGGCATTAAACTTTAATGAGAGATATGTATATAGGTTTAATACAAACTCTGAGTTTTAAAGACAGCTGCAATAAAAGCAAAAAGTGTAGATGTGGAAAATCTTTTTCTTTCTTTTTTTCTTTTTTTAACAAATGGTTTAGGATAAACCGTCGTTATGGGCGTGACATTCCCACGTTATGGATGTGCCGTGTCTGAGTCATGCTGAGGGTCATGCTTAAAATAGTGAATTTAACATGAAACGTTAGAAATAGGAATTGTAAATTTAAACTAATTAAGAAATTATTAAAAACAACAATTATTGCTGATAATTTCTTTTCCTTTCTTTTTTCTGCTTCATGATGCTCAGCATTGGACTTTATTGCTTATTGATTATTGTTTTCGTCCAAATTTTTTACATTTTTTTCACATGTCCCAGTTAGGAAGCTCAGGTCCGAGCGCAGGGTCATCCAGGATACATCGCCCTAGGAACATATAAGGTTAACCCTACGATTGCCCCTACCACCTATTGTTTTTTTGTGCTTCGGGTGTATTATGCTCCCCGTTGATGCAGCGTGTGGCAGAACACAACTGCTTGGTTTGTGAGCCAGATATTAAACACCAGAAGAAGAGAACAAGAATGTTAACTTTCGTGTTATACCTAATAATGCCTTCCCAAGTTTATGAACAGTCGCTGTGCAGGTCAGATTCAAGGATGAGATTGGCGCATGCTATGAGCACACAGATATTTCGGACTTGAACGATGGCACTGATGTTGCCGCGTCTAAACAGAGGTCTGCTTCCATGCTCGGATACGAATCGCTTCTGATTGATTCGATCCATTCTCGAGAACACCTCTTCAGACGGACTCGAGCATGGCACGATCGTTTTCTCACTGGTCTAACTAAACAAACCAGACTTCGAGTGTTTTCAGAAACGATCCCAGGATCAGCTGTCCTGGAACAGTTCTTATAAGAACAGTGTTGTCAAGTGAATTTGCAAAACCCATCAAGTTCCATGATGAAGCCTCCCTCAGTCTCTCATGAAGACCTTCACAGGAAAGCGACAACAAAACGTACCTCTACTGCAGAGAAGTTGTTCATTTAGAGTCACCAGTTACCTCAGAAAACACCAATTAACCTCAACCAGCACCTCAGATTTGAGCTGTTATGAAGGATCTGCAGAGCAGAAGTAGCAGATACATCTCAATATCAACTCTTCAAAGGAGATTATTGTGTACAGTGGAACTTTGGATTACGAGCATAATTCGTTCAGGAAGCAGGCTCGTATTCCAAAACACTCATAAACCAAATCAAATCTTTCCTAAGAAATAATGAAAACTCAAATAAATACAGAAAAATAATTAATACAATATATAAAGTAAATATAAAACAAATTAACCTGCACTTTACCTTTAAAAAAAAAGTTTAAATAAATCCCAACAGATGAGTGTTTTTGTTTGTGCGTGCAGGCGCTGTGTGTGTGTGTGTGTGTGTGTGTGTGTGTGTGTGTGGAATTGGCCCCTTCCCTCGCCTTGTCTTACACAGTAAAACTCATCCTCCTCCCTCCCCCCCACCTCCCTTTTTAAGTTTCACAACAAGCACACACACAACGGAAACACTGTTTTAACGGGAAAAAAATAAATCTCTCTAATGACACTCGCGTGAGCGAACACTAACGGAATCACTGCTGTAAAGTAAAGAACAAAACAAATGAACCAGCACCTTACCTTTGAACAGAATCACGACAGAGTAGAGTTTCTGTGTAAAGCCGGGGAGGGGGAGTGTAAAGGCGAGAGAGAGTGTGTGTGTGTGTGTCGGTGTCAAAAAAAACTCGTAAACCAAGACATGCTCGTTTTTCAAGTAAAATTTTATTACAAATCTTTGCTCGTCTTGCGGAACACTTGTAAATCGAGTTACTCGCAACCCGAGGTTTCACTGTATTTTGGATAAACACGTTCAGTATTGTTTCAGTGTAGAAAGAAAGGAAAATCAGATTAGAAAATAATCCCAAACTTTTGAGCGGTAATGTGTGTACACAACATATAGATATTTACATACAACTCATTTAAAGGTATAAAGTGCTGGTTTATTTCTGAAGTAGGAATTCTGACTAAAGGGAGTGTTTTCCTCACTGTTCCTTGTCAAATGTATACAATTATTAATTCGAGTCTCCTTGAAGTTTTTTAAATTGTATTTTTTTTATCAAGCTTTCATGTCTGTAGCGTAGACTAACACTGTAATTCATTCTCACGATGCTGAAGTGTGTTAATCTGAACCGATTGTGTATTTTACAACCTAGGACATGTGTAATTTTTGTTTGTTTGTTTATTTGTTTATTTTTTATTTTGCAGAAAGAGATCACAAAAAAACTGGGCAGCCCCAAACAGCCGAGCAACCCTTTCCTAGAGATGGTAAAGTTCTTACTGGAGAGGATCGCTCCCGTTCATATCGACACGGAGTCCATCAGGTAAAGCACGCTAACGCAGATCGCACCTAAGGTCGGCTTGTTCTTCTTTCCGAGTCTGACTCTCTCCCTCTCTCTCTCTCTCTCTCTCTCTCTCTCTCCACAGTGCACTTATTAAACAGGTGAACAAGTCCATAGAAGGAACAGCAGATGACGATGATGAAGGTGTTCCCACCGAACAGGCCATCAGGGCCGGACTGGAGCTGCTCAAGGTATCCACGGGATCGATTCTGCATGATGTCAAGACTGAGGATGTGTTTCATTAGATTGTAATTGCATGCGTATTGATTCGTTCAGGAGAGTTATACATTTTACACTTTCTTTGGACACAAGCATCAGGATCTGAAAAGCACTTTGCATTTTTTCTCAYGTTTTGAGAAGTGTATATCTGTTCATCTCACTTCTTAAAAAAAAAAAAGAAAAGTCTAACGTGTCTGACGTGTTGCCTCCTCAGGTTTTGTCTTTCACTCACCCCGTGTCCTTCCACTCGGCCGAGACGTTCGAGTCTCTGCTCGGCTGTCTGAAGATGGATGACGAGAAGGTGGCCGAGGCTGCGCTGCAGATCTTTAAAAACACAGGTGGGAAGCTGGAGGAGAGCTTCCCACACATCAAATCGTAAGCCTGCTGCTTTTTTTTTTTTTTTTTTATTAGATCAGATGGTAAGTTATAGTTAGTAAAACTACACGAGTTCCTTTCTAACAATATATATTTTTCATATATTAGACCATGTTGTTCTAATACAGGTAGTCCCCGACTTACGAACATTCGAGTCACGAATTTTCCATCACGTATATACGAATGAACCCCAGTTCTACGAGCATAGTAGATGCAATTGTAACTGCAAATTATTCACAGAAGTAGCTCACATGCAGGGTAATTTTTTTATTTTATTTTTTGTACCATACAATGCATCAGATACCAATATTTATAATTACAGTGGAACCTAGGAATGCGAGTAACGTGGTTTACGAGTGTTCCGCAAACCGAGCAAAGATTTTTAATAAATTTTTAATCGGAAACCGAGCAAGTATTAGTTTTTACGAGCGCCGAGTATCATGTATCACGTGTGCGACTCTTTTATTTTGACACCGAGCGGCAAGTGATCGCAACTGAGCCAATGATTTTTCTCTCTCTTGCGCTGCGGCAATTATGGGTAATCGTCTCCCCTGCTGCATTCACTGTGTCAAAATAAGAGTCCCCTGCTGCGTCTTAGTGCTCGTCTCTTATAATCAACATCTCCCTCTCTCTTCTGTGTGCGCGCACGTAATTTGACACTGTGCCCCACACACACACCGACACACACACACGCACTTAATTTGTGTGTGCATGTGCGCGTGTGTAATTTGACACAGACACACACACACAGATCTCCCCGGCTGCACACACGCTTTATTTACACAGAAAACTCAGCTCTGTTGCGATTCTTTTCAAAGATAAGGTGCTGGTTCATTTGTTATTTTTTATTTTTTACTTTACAGCAGTGATTCTGTTAGTCTGCTCACGCGAGTATCATTAGAGAGATTTCTTTTTTTTCCCGTTAAAACAGTGTTTGCATTGTGTATGTTAGTTGTGAAACTCAAAAAGCGAGGTGTGGGGAGGGAGAAGGAGTTTTACTGTTTAAGACAAGGCGAGGGGCTAATTCCACACACACACACACACACACACACACACAAAAGTACACAGCGTTTGCGCGCACAAATGGAAACACTTAACTGTCTGGATTTATTTTTACTTTTTTTTAATGTTAAGTGCAGGTTAATTAGTTTTATTTTTACTTTAAATGTTGTATTAATTATTTTTATGTTTTTATTGTTTTGGGCTGTAGAACGAATAATTTCTATTAATAATTTAATTCTTATGGGAAAAGTCTATTTGGTTTAAGAGTGTTTTTGGAATACGAGCGCGCTTCCGGAACGAATAATGCTCGTAATCCAAGGTTCCACTGTATATACAATATTCTCAGTGTGTAAGTAAATGTATAAAATGTCTAAAATCCAGTATATTGTGTATGTGGGGGTACGGGAGGAACGAGTCGGCCTCACCGGTTTCAATGAATCAGTCCGGGAGCACAATGATTTTAAAAAATTAATAAATAAATAATGTCTGTTCTGTAAAGCCGTCCTGATGGTGAATGATCTTAATTTCGGAAAATCCTGAACAAAACAGAGTTCACAGTCCAATACAGTGGAAAACAGCTCTGAGACAAAATGGGGTCCGGGATTCCCCTCACAATTTAAAGGCGCAGAGACATGATGACACCTGACGGCAGTGTGGGGGAAAGAGACAGGGCAGAGATGTAGTCAAGTGGATTGGTTCGCTTTACATTTTATATTTGTGTAAAGTCGTACAAGACTCACTTTTGTTGGACTTCAGAACAAATCCGACTCACGAACGTGCTCCTGGAACTGAAGTCCTTCGTAAGTCTGGGACTATTTGTATATGTTTTTTTTAGTCAGCAGTTTTTAAATACAATCAGTTCAATTGTTTAAATGTTTTTTGATGTTTTTTTTGTTTGTTTGTTTGTTTGTTTTTTAGGATTCTTCTACCCGTACTACAACACAAAGCCAAGAAGGGACCTCCTCGCCAAGCCAAGTACGCCATCCGCTGCATCCACGCCATGTTCTCCAACAGGGACACCCACTTCGCACAGATTTTCGAGGTGAGTTGTTTAAAACGAGCAGCCCTCTATTAATTATCTCTGTGCTCCTTGGGTAATACCTCAACACATCTGTAAAGACAAAGTTGAGTTCAAACCAGATCTCGGAGAAGGTAAACAATGTTTTGTGGCTTTCTGGGCGACGCAGTAGAAACGCATTTGCCTCATCGGGCCGAGTTCATTGGATTGTTTCCCATGTGGTACTCCAGCCATCTGTAACCGGGAGACCAGAGAGCTGATCCTGTGCTCGTGTTCTCTCTTGGGGTGGTTCAGATCAGTCATGGTGCGACACCAGATAAATATGGGTATCTGCGAGCTCCGTCAAGTAGAAAGAGACCGATAGCTTTTTTTTTTCCCCCTCAATATTTCTTTAAAATAAATATCCCGATTTGATATTATTTTCTTTACTGATTTTGTTCCATTTTTTAGACCATGAACCTTTTTTAAAAAAAAACTAAAGTGACGTATATATCTACAGGGTGGGCCATTTATATTGATACACCTTAATAAAATGGGAATGGTTGGTGATATTAACGTCCTGTTTGTGGCACATTAGTATATGTGAGGGGGCAAACTTTTCAAGATGGGTGGTCACCATGGTGGGCATTTGGAAGTCGGCCATCTTGGATCCAACTTTTGTTTTTTCAATAGGAAGAGGGTCATGTGACACATCAAACTTATTGGGAATTTCACAAGAAAACAATGGTGTGCTTGGTTTTAACGTATCTTTATTCTTTCATAAAAATGGCTTCACAGTTGAGGATATTGTGGCTACTAAGATTGCACCTAAATAAACAATTTATAGGATCATCAAGAACTTCAAGGAAAGAGGTTCAATTCTTGTTAAGAAGGCTTCAGGGCGTCCAAGAAAGTCCAGCAAGCACCAGGATCGTCTCCTAAAGAGGATTCAGCTGCGGGATCGGAGTGCCACCAGTGCAGAGCT
>QMIH01000131.1:570917-598982 GCA_003987875.1 Clarias batrachus
GTCAATCCTCAAGAGGTGGGTGGACAAAGAAAAACCCACTAATTCTGACAAACTCCAAGAAGTGATTATGAAAGAATGGGTTGCTATCAGTCAGGATTTGGCCCAGAAGTTGATTGAGAGCAGCCCAGTCGAATTGCAGAGGTCCTGAAAAGAAGGGCCAACACTGCAAATACTGACTCTTTACATAAATGTCATGTAATTGTCGATAAAAGCCTTTGAGATGTCTGAAGTGCTTGTAATTATATTTCAGTACATCACAGAAACAACTGAAACAAAGATCTAAAAGCAGTTTATCAGCAAACTTTGTGAAAACTAATATTTGTGTCATTCTCAAAACTTTTGGCCACGACTGTACATGCTGACTGCTTATTGTGAACATTTTTTGTCTTTTGTGTATTGTACAAGTTGATAAGACTGGGGTCAAGCAGGTCTGACATTTATTGTAGTTTTTTTTTTTGGTACATTAAGACAAATAATCGCCACCTGGTGAAAACATGATGCCGACTAATATTCTCCTCTGTTCTAGCCTCTGCATAAGAGTTTGGACACGGAGAACATGGAGCAGCTGATAACTCCTCTCACCACGCTGGGTCACCTGGCCATGCTGGCACCCGAGCAGTTCGCCGGGCCTCTTAAATCACTAGTGGCCAACTTCATCGTGAAAGATCTACTAATGAACGACCGGGTGAGTGTTTTATTCTAATTAAATACAAATCTCCTGGCAATCTGTAGATGTCCGGGTACAGGAGTGTCAAACGGTCAGGATGGACGAAAGCAAGATTCCGACTTATCCATAGTTTTTTTTTTTTTTTTTTTTAATGTAATAGTTATGAGACCCATTTGATGCAGAGTAACAGAATGACATCATTCACCATTTCCAAACGTACTTTAAAAAATAATAAATAGATAACATTATTGAAGAATTTTTGTATGCCTGTAAAGAAAACAACATATTACTTGACACACCAGGCTTTCAGATGGAAACAACAACAAAAACCCTAATGTAAACTCCTGGGATTTGCATTAACACGGAAAGGAGTGATTCTCCAGAACGCTCAGTAAAACAGTTGTTTTGTTTTCAGTACTTTTCAAAAAGTCTTGGGAACATGCACATTAATCTTAAAGGAGGAAAGTAAAAAGGTTTCTAAAATGATATCGTGCCGTGTGTATCACATCACACAATGAAGCTCAATAACAATGTTTTTGTCATATCTCTCAAACTTGCATCAGACTAGAGTTTTTATCTAAAACCTTTAAATGTTAAATGGCTTAAAAATGTACAGAAAATACAAAACCTCCTCTGTTGTTTTAAACATGCTTCACAAATAAAATCACTTGAAGTGACACGACGACTTGTTTTCGCTTCATATCGGTGCTGATGTTTTAAAAAAAATAATAAACAGCAGAATTCCACTGGAGATACTTTTACTAGACAGTAGTAATACCATCGAATCGAATGGAAAACCGCAACGCTCAAACATTTAATCGAATCAGTTGGCGCCCTTTTCCACATTGCTCCAACCCTTTGGTCATCTTCAACCTGCTCTACATTAGCGTTAAAATATAACACTTTGATTATGATCATTTGCACGGCCCTGCTGTTGTAAAGCATTAAATTCGTATAAAGTAAAATTGCTGTAGGCTTGGAAATACCCTTATTAATCTCCTCGCTCTGCATGTTGGCACACACACACCCTTCTTTTGAATTCCACATGATTTTTATCTAAGTTTTTTTATTATCATTATTATGATCGTGATGATGAGTTTCCATCTCTCTGTCCCAAAAGATTCCTGGCAAGAAAACCACCAAGCTCTGGGTTCCAGATGATGAAGTTTCCCCTGAAACCCTGGCGAAGGTAGGAAACGRTTTCACCTGATCACGTGGCTAATCCACAAGTACTAAAACAACAAACAAGAGTTGTACAATTCATGAAAAGCCCAAGAAGGCACACAGCACCCATAGCTGATATAGTTTTTTTTTTCTTTCTCTGAGCGTTTCCCCAACACACACCCCCGTCCTGTCACAGCGTGAGCTCGAGATGCAGCGATTACCTCAGACATAGTTATTCTCTCGCACCCTTGTACAGGCGCCAGAACATATTGTTTCCTTGACGTTGATGAATCGCCGTTTTCTCTCCGCAGCTCGAAATAAATATTTCTCGTTTTATTAGACTCGTCTGTTCTGTTTCGATCTCCTCATCAGATTCAGGGCATAAAGCTGATGGTGCGGTGGCTGCTCGGGGTGAAGAATAACCAGAGCAAGTCGGGGAACTCGACGCTGAGGATGCTGACGGCCATACTGAACAGCGACGGAGATCTGACCGAACAGGGCAAGATGGGGTGAGCTACAAAAACAGGAAATGAAAAAAATTAAAATAAAAACTGTGTCCAAAAATAGTAGCATAGCAATACAGTCGGAGTTCGCGACCTCAGTCGTTCGCAGATTTCTTCTCAGAACCTGACTGATAATTGTTCATGGAAACCCCCGCAATGTTGAGGAATTTTTTTTTTTTTTTTGTAGCAATATATAATTTATAAATAATGCGTTTTAAAGCCAAACTGTTAAGAACAACATGATCTATTTTTTTTCTATATGTTTAACATAAATATTAATGTTAATTCAGCAAAATTTCCACATAAAATATAACACTGTATACATTTTGTAGTCCTGTAAAGAGAGAACACAAAGCGACCGTAGAGGAAAACAACATGGTGAATTATTACCGTATTTACCCTACAGTAGTGATACCAAAGAAAACGCTCCTGCATGAATTACGGTACACATAGAGGGGTATCATCATCAGTATTTTACATTCCTACAGTACAGTACAGTACACGGGTTTACCTTTACATTGTTTTTTTTWATTTATTTATTTATTTATTTTTGTTATTATAATTTTATTTTATTTTATAAATCATAATGTATTGAGCTGAGTTTAAAATGAAATTAAAGTGTTTTGGGAACATATTCAGTGTTTAAACTATAAAAATTAGGCTTATTATTATGATTGTTTTTTTTTTTAGTTTATAATGTTATATTGTTTTATAAGTTTTTTTTTTTTTTTTTTAAAATTCAGCGTAACTGCCGCGAATTTCAGGAGTCGACTGTAATCGCTTTTATAACAGTGTTGAATCAAAAATCTCAGATATGTTTAAGTCACAACTTGTGAAAACTATAGAAGAAAAAAAATGATATCAGAATTCCCATTCTCAATGTAATCTTTTTTTTTTTTTTTTCCCCTCATGTGTTTTTAGGAAGCCGGACATGTCGCGTCTGCGCCTGGCGGCGGGCTGCGCAGTCCTACGTCTGGCTCAGGAACCGTGCTACCATGAGATCATCACCCTGGAGCAGTACCAGCTTTGTGCTCTCGTCATCAACGTAAGCCTCCGCCGATAGGTCGTTAAGTCAACCTTTAAATATTATAACCAAGCTTCGTCTGTTTTAATGAATGAGAAACTGAGCTGTGGTGTTACGAGGCCATGCGGTGGTGTTTTTAGAATCGTCTGCAGGTTCCTGGTTGGTTCACATCTTCGATTCCAGTCACGCTCATTCATCTCCCTTCATTCATTGCCTCACTCATTCATGCATGATCGGTCACTGCGCCGTCTCTGTCCTCAGGACGAGTGTTACCAGGTGCGTCAGGCTTTTTCTCAGAAGCTGCACAAGGGCCTGTGCCGGCTGCGTCTGCCGCTGGAGTACCTGGCGGTGTTCGCCCTGTGCGCCAAAGACCCGGTGAAGGAGCGCAGGGCTCATGCTCGCCAGTGCCTGGTCAAGAACATCAACCTGCGCAGGGAGTACATCAAGCAGCACGCTGCAGTCAGCGGTGAGGCCGCGCACACAGACACGACGGAGTTCTAGATTAGCTCATCTCTAACTCATTTTATTACTATAACATTATAACTGTACTGCATGTTAATAACCCTGATGTCCCATAACCAAACCAGCAACGCATCCATGAGCAACACAGAGAACCGTACGACAAAAATAAATAAAACAAACAAACAAATAAATAGTTAAACAGTGTTTTGCTTCCACTTTAATCGAACAGTTTAAAKGAATTGTCTTATTAAGAAAAAAAGCAAAGGATTCTGATTAATTCCAGGCGCTCGGAATCCAACCAATCAGACGCCTTGGTTACCTCGTTGTCTGGGGGCGTCGACTTCGGAGCAAACTCTGAGAAAGGGGACTTATCTGTACATCTTAAAAATTGCTCCAGCCTTCTGACAAAATCAAATTTGTTTATTCAGTTTGATTTTATT
The DNA here is from genome assembly GCA_003987875.1 of Clarias batrachus. Classification (NCBI taxonomy): domain Eukaryota; kingdom Metazoa; phylum Chordata; class Actinopteri; order Siluriformes; family Clariidae; genus Clarias; species Clarias batrachus. The sequence goes on from QMIH01000131.1 coordinate 575,178, forward strand.
TGTTGAGACAAGATGTTTCAACAAAATACAGCTTTAAAAATTAATTTTTTTCCCAATTGTCAATAACACAACATTAACCAGAAACACTAAATGAGTTTATTAAGTAAGTAAGGCAAGAGATTACTTCGCATTCGAAATGTAATTGCACACTCATAAGTCGCATTTTTAAAAAATAAATGTTTTTTAGAAAAACACATCTGTTGGATTTCATAATGAACTAATGAGTTTTTATTCATTTATTTTTTATGATATAAGGGCGTTTTTAGATACTTTATATTTTATGTTACCTCAGGCTCGGCCAAATACACCTGTGAAAACCTCGTTAACATTCTGTAGGTAAATATTAGCATTATGTGAACCCTTCATATGTGACACGATTGTTTCTCTCAGGTTGGAATAAATATATTGGAATAAATATACGCTGCGTGCGTTTCTCACGTCGGGGGAAACATTAGCTCTCGCTTTTCCTCATCGATAAACTTCATGAGCAGTTCTCTCCCACCAGGCCTTTTTTTAAAATAACTTTTTAAAATGAAATCTTCTTTTAAATGAATCTTTTCTGAATTTTCCACGATTTTCTCCTTATATCTGATCCCTACACGTCATTATGGCGCACCCCCATCCAGAGAGGACGACGTGCTATCGTGTTTCCTCTGAGACACGTGACAACGCCACCCAGCCACTTCTTTTCTAACCGCTTGCGCTATCCGCTCCTTCCCGCTTGAGTAAGCTCGGCCAATCAGCGCTCTCGAATCGAATTGAATTGAATAAAGCATTCAAACTTGCGATCTCCGGATCGTCTGGTGATGGGACGAGCTCGGTTCTCGTAAAGCAGAAGGTGGGATTTGTCAGAGAACAGGACGTATAGTCTGCCCTCGAAGTTGGGGGAATGATATACTTTTATATATTTCTATATATTACTATTGATAATTTTAACAGGATTTCTTCCATCAGTATTAAACGAGCATTAAAATGCCTTGCTACTATAAAAACCATAATCTAATACCAGAGCTGGTTTAAAATGAAATAAATCGACACATTCTGTGGAGTAAATGAGTTGTGTTATGTGTGGTAATAAATAGAGGAACAACCTCCACTAGCGTTGAAAGGATGGGATCAGTGAGCCGGATGACTTTGATACGTCTTTCCTATAAAAATTAATCGCTTGGAAGATGTTTTGGCCCTCCGCTTTGTCACGCTAAATTAATTTGGATTAATTAGGCCATCGTAACGGAACACAGACGGGCGATGGAGTGCGCGGCTCCGCAGGTCATTCTACGTATCCGCGTCTTTCGGCGAGAATGTGAAGTACCCATTCTTGGATGAAAAGCAGACCGATTTCTAAACTAATAATCATATTAATGTCTGTCTCTTGCAGAAAAGCTGATCTCCCTCCTGCCGGAATACGTGGTGCCGTATGCCATCCACCTGCTGGCGCACGACCCGGACTACGTCAAAGTACAAGACATAGAGCAGCTCAAAGACATTAAGGAGTGAGTCACGTACATTCTGAGAAGGGGGGGGTGGGAGGAAAGGGAAGGAGGAGCTTTTACAGATTTCTGTGTGCTTCAAAATGAAAAAAAAAGAAGATGATTGATTTTGCGAGTGCTCTGGTGTTATTGCTGGAAAAATGACTTCTTTTTTTTCGCCTCCTTTGTTCTCTCCCTCAGGGCTTTGTGGTTTATTTTGGAGATCCTGATGGCGAAAAACGAGAACAACAGTCACGCGTTCATAAGGAAAATGGTAGAGAACATCAAACAGACTAAAGACGGCCAGTGTCCAGACGATCCCAAGATAAATGAGGTGTGACCGCATCGACGTTTCTTTTTTTCTTTTTCTTTTTTTTCTTTTCTTTCATTGTATCATAACCAGATCTGATTTGGTTTTAATGAAGAACGTCGTGTCCATGCCGTGATGCTTTACTTTTCATAACGTTTCTAAAAGCTCACTTGAACTCCTTTCCTCTCAGAAACTCTACACGGTATGCGACGTAGCCATGAACATCATTATCTCCAAGAGCACCACGTACAGCCTGGAGTCTCCAAAAGACCCCGTGCTGCCTGCGCGCTACTTTACTCAACCCGACAAGGTGGGACCGTCAGTTACACTTAATTACACTCCCTGTGATTGATCCTGATTGGTCTGGTGACGGTGATGACTAATTTAGTGATAATTAGGAAGCTACAAATCACACTTGTGTAGTAACCGTGTAAAGTTGGGGTAGTTTCTGATTGATTTTGTGACAGTAGTGTTTATTTAAAATTTTTGGAAGGAGTCTCCAGTGTCCGCTCTCTGAACAGTAAGATCTGGAGAAGACTGTAAAGTTTTCCTGACATTTTTTGGTTTTCCAATAACAAAACAATGAGACAAAGAGCTGCAATTTTATATCTTGAAATAAAAGGGAGAATGCTGACCGGACAACCATTTATAACATCACAGAAAGGATCGGAACAAATGACCTCCTGTTATCACTTGCATTCTATGAATAAGCATGAACAAAAAAAATTTTCAAAGTTCAGAAGTGGTGGTGCACAACGCTAAATCAGTAACTAAACTGATGAAAATAATGCTGCAATGTTGTTAGCTTTGGTACAAAATGTTTTTCTTTTAATTGCTGTTTTACATAATCATTAAACCTCTGTTTTTTGTTTTTCTTCCTTGCAGAATTTCAGCAACACAAAAAATTATCTTCCTCCTGAGATGAAGTCATTTTTTACCCCCGGGAAGGTACTGTACATCCTTATTTTCTTCAAAAGCTGTAACCAGATTTAGTTTAATTTTCACTTTGATTTGTTTTTTCACAGTGATGTCAGAAAAAGCACAGACAACAATGACAGCTCACAATAATTAATTAAATATGCAATGTCACGTATACAGTGGAACCTCTGATTGCGAGTAACGCTGTTTACGAGTAACGAGTAAATTTTGACTTGAAAAACCGAGCAAGTCTTGGTTTACGAGTGCCGAGTATCATGTATCACGCATGCGCTCTTGTTTTGACAACGAGCATCACGTGATCACATCACAATTATTTTTCTCTCGCTTGCACTGCGGAAATGTGTTTTTTTGCGTTAAAACGGTGTTTCCGTTGTGTGTTTGTGTTTATTGTGAAACTTAAAAAGTGAAGTGGGGGGGCGAGGAGGAGTTTTACTATGTAAGATGAGACAAGTGAAGAGGCTAATTCCACACACACACAGACACACAAATACACGCCATCTGTGGAACGGAAACACTTATCTGTTGGGATTTATTTTAACTTTTTTTTAAAGGTAAAGTGCAGGTTAATTTGTTTTATTTTTAATTTATATATTGTATTCATTATTTTTATGTATTTATTTTTTTGGGCTGTGGAACAAATTATTTGAGTTTTCATTATTTCTTATGGGAGAATTCGATTTGGTTTACATGTGTTTTGGAATACGAGCCCGCTTCCCGGAACAAGTTATACTCGTAATCCAAGGTTCCACTGTGTGTGTGTGTNTATATATATATAATTTTTTTATATAATTGATTTTTAACCAAAAAAGAAATAAAGCAGAGCCAGATCAATATACAGTTGACACTCACAGCAAACTTTTATACACAAACAATATTTATTTAATATAAAGGATCGATCTTGGAAAAGCCAAGGGCAAAACAGACTAGGGAAAGAGCAATGTCAATTTCAATAAATTACTAGAGTTGCCCACGACTTTGTTCAAATGGAGTTTAATTGCACACTCATAAGCGTGTAATATACAGCGCCATCTCACACTCATAAGTGCATATTTAAAAATGTACAGTACCATCTGTTGAATTTTGAGATGAACTAATGTTTTTTTTCATTGTCGTTCATTTTTTTATTATTATTATTTCAAATTAGCATATGTTCTCCTTTTGTGAGCCGATGTCGATGAAACAAAGCCTGTTTGTTACACAAACAGAGAGACAAAAATTCCAAAAACCATCTTGATGTGTTCTGTTACTCATCTTGCGCCCCCCAGCCCCCACAAAAAAAGATTTTTATTATTTTTTAAAAATTTCTTAAATATACATTCACGCCAACTTTACAGTTTAATTATATGTATAGATTACATGTGAGAGAGAGAGAGTAAGGGTGGAATGGCGGATGGTAAGGTAATGATGAAAAAGTTACTGGGACATCGGTGGAAAAGAATTGGAGGAAAAAAAAATCCACCTTGAAAAAAAAAATGCGAGGCAAAAAAAGGTTAACAGGATATGGGTGAAAAAAAGATCTAGGGAAAAGTTTGCGAGATCTCGCAAAAAGTTGACTCTTCAGCGTTGCCAATTTAGTCCAGCAGGTGGCAGCAATGCTCCTAAAGACTTTTCCTAAAGATCCTTATCCGCACAATACCGATCCAGTCCAGTGACAGTCAGTAATGCATCTAAAAGCTGGCGGCCAACTGCTAAAATATAAAGGAAGAAGATGAAGCATCCGGGAAAGATAATACTCGGATAAGAGTTACACGTGCGTCGTTAAACAGGCATGGAGAGAATTACTGAGTAGAATTCTGAGTAGCTGTGTTTTACTTTCACCTTGGCCTAAAGTATTATAAAGACATTTGGTTTGTACTCGGAGCGCGCCCTTTCCGTATTTTGGCACCGAAAATGAGTCACGTAGTCTCGATTTAAAAAAAATAAATAAATAAAAATTGAAAAAGGGGGAGTTAAAGGACATAGACGCAAAAACAAAACACAGTTTGACAGCACAACTAGAATGAATGTGTTTTTTAAAAAAGGAAGAGAGAAAAAAAACAATGCAATAAGGGGAAAGAGGGCGAAAAGTGGAAAATGCAAGAGATGAGTAGTGGATGTGACACATRGGCGGATTCAGACAAGGGAATTGTATTTAGCGATGTGTATTTTTACATCCTGTGTAAGAGAGTTTATTAAAATTAAGACATCGCGTAGGCTTAACAMCGAGACCAACTTCAACCGATTTTAGTAATTTTGTAGAAATCTTTACCACATCATACCCCCCTCCATCCCCAAGAGGGTATAAGCTGTACCCCTGGGGCACAAGAGGTGCCCAGATTTGCCCCATTGACAYATAATGGTGAAGGTTCTCCCCATTGAAACAGGAACTGCTCACAGTTCCCACATTCCCTGCTCTGGTAACCTCCATTGGAGCTTTGAAAGTGAACCTAATTGAGAATCTGATCGTCATAGAGACATGGGTGGGCGGGCTCATTTTAGGCAACCAATCAGTCTCTCAGGATTATTGTGACGACGTCAAGCCACTCCCTAGCAACCACTTTAGACAGTAATTATAAAATTATATAAGAAAAGGGAAAAAGGGAGGTTTTTTTTAAGCTCTTAATGTCATCGTTAACTAATAATAATAATTTTTTTAAAAACTCCATGCAGATGCATTTTCTAATAATTCCAGCTTTGTCGTCCCTCTCCTCCCCTCCTGTTTTTTTTTCCAGCCTAAATCAGCGAACGTCCTCGGAGCTGTGAACAAACCGCTATCGGCTACGGGCAAACTGCAGACCAAACTCTCGCGCATGGAGACCATGAGCAACGCCAGCAGCAACTCCAACCCGAGCTCGCCGGGACGCAGTAAAGGAAGGTAGTAGACCTGGGGACGGGGGACAAATGTTCTGTCGTAGTACACCATACAGTCTAAAAGGGTCATTGACCTGACTCAAGATTTTAAAGAGGAACGCAAATGTAATGTTTTTACGGTGTTTACTATCTAGCTTCTGTGCTGTAAAGTGGTAAAGCGCTCGCCCTATCATCCGGAGATTGCGAGTTCGATCCCAGGGTGGTGCTGTAACCTCTCACAGCTGGAGACCTAGAGTTAGCTGATTGGCCGAGCTCTCTCAGAGGCGGAGGGATGAGAGGTACTTAGTGCTCCCACATTAATCACAGCTCTACAGCCAATCAGGGGTGTCTGTGAGCTGACGAAAGCGGAAGGAGTGGATAGCGCTGTCCTCCAAGTGTGTTACGCCGCCCCCAGCAGTTCGAAAAGATGCGGTCGGCTGGGTGGTAGTAGTAGCTTTAATGTGGAGCCCCCTAAAAAAAAAAAGGGATATTGTGCCGTTTTTACTCGTTCATGTTGGTAGAGTTCATGATCTGGTTTGTACGAGGTGTCTGAACAGTCAGTGGAAATAATGAGAAATAGGAGTCAGTGTTTTCGAAGTCATTCAAATCGTTTCAAACCCCAGCATCACCAAATTGGGCCCTCGAACAAGGCCCTTAACCCATGAGTTAAAAGTAAACCACTCTAGATAAAGGTTTCTGCCAAATGTAATTATTGACTAAACTCACAGAAAGTTGAGGGTGAACCTGTTAGAGCAAGTCAGTGGATTAAGGAGAAGCTCCTGTGTGCGTTCCTCAAAGTTAATTAACAATGTAATTTCAATGTAAAAGCACGTTAGAAGATATACAGTGGAACCTCGGGATACGAAGGCCCTCCTTTATGGATTTTCACCTTAAGAATAAAAAAAAAAAATTGCAAGAAATTTCAATCAGTATACGAACGGAGGAACCAAATCAACCGCCAGCTAAGTTGCGAGTACGTCCAGGAGCCGTTCAAAACTTGTTTTGCGTCACTGGAAAAGGACCAAGCGAAGCGAATTTAGGATTTTTTTTTACGATTTTTTTTTTGTTTCGTCAATATTGAAAAGAGTCAACCCACGATACCAAACGTTGCCATCTGCATGCGTTCAAAAGCTACATACTTTTATTTTTTTTCTTCTTCTCAAGCATAATATCTCATTTGGCTGGCGGGAACAGATTAGCTACATTTTACATGATTTAAAAAAATAATAATTTATTGTTTAGTTTTTAAAAAAAAAATAAAAGCAATTTCACAGAAACCGCAAATATCCTCCTTGATTTTTTATGGCTTTTTTTGTACCAATATATAATATTTCATGTGTTTTAACACTAAACTAATAAAGACAGTGTAATTTACAAATGTGTAACGTGGACATTAAAGTAAATTCAGCTAAATTTCCATATTATATACTTGTATACAGTGGAACCTTGGATTGCGAGTAACTCGGTCTGCAAGCGTCTTGAAAGACAAGCAAAAAAAATTTTACAATTCATTGTAGCTTAATAAGCGAGCTAAGGATCGAGGCCTTTATATACAATAGTACTGGAGTAACATCCAAAGTGACGCTGTGACGGACATATGGAAAGAAAATAACACCGCCCCCTTCCTCGGCAAGCACAGACGGTTTCTGTCATACTGTTAGGATTCGACTAAACAGGACCATATGTATGACCTTTTCTGTTGCACCACTCAGGGGGCCCTGGGGTATGAAGTGTTTACATGTGAAGTGACTGACTGTTATGAGAGTTTTTGCTACGGTCTCCACATAACTTTTTTCTGGTCCTGATTCTGTAAAAGAATTGTGTCGGAATCAAGTCCACATCCTGGGTTGGCACATGTAGTATATTGTTCATGATAAGCAGATGCTGTTAGACGTCAGGAAAATCTCTAATGCAGTTAGAACATCAAGGAATATTATCAACGTGTTAGTGACTGTACATCAGAATACACCATGATGCAGAAGTTCTGCTAGTTTGCCAGCAGCTGTGAATAAAAATAAAAAAAATTTAATGATGGAAAGGGACGTGTTCGAACCATCAGGGACGAATGCACAGTTAGCTGGGGTGTCTGAGACAGAGGCAGATTTATCTAGGTAGTTTTTTTTTTTTTTTTTTCATTCACTTTCCCAGTGGACATTTCTTTAACTTTTTTGTTCAGCTACCAGAAAAATGAAAAATAACTTTTTGTTTAATAAAGTGTATGACACTCCATTAGGTTCATATATTTCTCTTGTCAAGGGCGCGCGCACACACATGCACGATGCTCCATCAGCAGGGGGAAAAAAACGGGAAAAAGTCAGCTTCTCTCCCAGGGATCAAGTACTGTACAGTACAATATTAATGCACGTAATTAGCTCATGCCTTTGAGTTAAAACGCATTATCGCCTGCTTTACGGCGTGTTTAATTACACAGAGGAACAACTTGCCAGGTAGGGGCGCTAATGAATTTATGATTTGTCCACCCCTCTAATGGACTTGTCCCAGTGCCCAGTGGATTAGCGAAAAAATTATCTTTTTTTTCTTTCTCCAAACTGTCCTCTACGGCCATGCAGACGACACACACACAGCCTCAATAAAAGCAAAAACGAGCTCTGATCTTCTTTCACGAACTGGAAAGAACTTGCGTATCCGTGAGTGAGAAGGTGAACTGAATAAAGCAGTAAAATACATTTGCATCACAAGCCTGGAGTGATTATAGCGTCACAGCATCTGGCTCGCAATCGACGGAGCGCTTGGGCGCGAGAGCAGGGAGACAGACAGAGAGAGAGAGAGGCCTCTTCAGACAACTAATTGAACAGCAGCACAATATGATTCATTAGCGTCTGGGGATAATCAGGGAGCGGATGTGTTCTTAGAAAGACAGCGAAGACACAAGTTAACTGCTTCAGACACGGCCAAATATAAAAAATGTTTTTTTTTTTGTTTGTTTTTTATATAAATGAAATTTAAATGAAAACAGGCAGAATTTATTATTTTATGGGATTTAATGTAAAAAAAAAAATAAAAAAAACCGTTTCGGACTCTAACATTTTCTCCAGGTATTATTAAGTACTTGATAAAACCAGGTTAAAAAATATAACCGCTCTCTGGTTATATTATTCTTTTCTCAGACTTGTCAACACTTTCCGTTTAAGGCTGCCGTCTCCGCAGTCACTGCTGTGCAGGTGTGAACCTGTTACACCAGTTCACTTGTAAATGAAGTGAGAGAAAAAAATCGACTCCCCACTTGTGATAGGCTTGAAAGAGCACCAGTGGATTTTTTTTTTTTTTTTTTACGTATTTACGTATTTGTGGTCTGAGGGTGAAACTGGTGCCCAAATGCTTTGATGTTCTCAGAAAGATGGAAGAGAATCATTACTGTTGACAAGACACGGATAAATCAGTACATATTAAATAAATGGCAAGCAGAATGGGAACAGTGCCAAAACAACAAATTATTCGAAATAAACCCATTGATGGGAAAAAGACGCTCTCACCCCTTCGAATCCAGACATGACCAAGTCGTATATACAAGGTGCCGTATAGGCCATACAAATTTAACCCATGCTTATTTATTAAAGGGTGAAGAAGCGCCAAAATGTCAGCACTGTAGCATTACTCTAACAATAAAGCATATACTCTTGACCTGCAAATTTTTTTATCCCATACGAAAACAATTTCTACCTGAACAAGATTTAAAAAACATATTCTGCAAGATAAAACCAGAAAAACTTGTACACTTTATTATCAAAAGTGCACCTAAAGAACCTTATGTAAAGTCTTGTTCTTCTGGCCAAGGGCATGCTTAATGTGATATTTATTTATTTTTATTTATTTTATTATATTTTGTTTTACTTTTTCCACAACTCTTTAAATCCCTTATATATTATTATAACATAATATTATATTGGTTGAAATAAATGAGTTTAATATTTGATACGTATTTGCCATGAAATAGCCTGGGAAGCTGATATGGCAATAAACCCTAATACAAACAAACAAATCGACGAGACACGGATTCATCATTACAAGTCAGAGTAAACAGCAGAGGTTGGAACGGAAACATCACCAATCAATGACCGAGAAAAAGCTCACAAGTCGACCATCAGCTGGAAAATTCATCAAAAAGGACAGTATTGAAAATTTATCAGGTAAAAGGTTCGACAATCAACAGTGCTCGTTACTCGTGAGGCGCTTGTGAAGAGCTGAAGACTAAACACAGGGGGCCGATATCCGAGGACGTTGTGATCCCGCATACGACAACGGACATCCGCACACACAGTTCTGCCCACACTGTGACACAGTAATAAGGGAACATGAAAACATTTTTTAATACGAAATGTTTTTTTTTTTTTTTTGTCTTTTCTAAATGTTAATTGAAATAAAGTCTACAGCCAGAGTGCGGATAATTTTTGACTTGTCCTTATAAAAATGTACAATGTTTACAAGTGTACAAATTTTTTTTGTTTTTTATGCTTACTTTTTTTTTTTTTTAGTAAAAAACAAAACAAAAAAAAGTAGCATTTCTTTTCTGCATATCTAATATTTCCTTGTAGACATTAGCTAAGACATGATATTTTCTATTTGTTTAAATGAAACACTCCATGTGTTGCTGGTAAATTATTCTCAAACCTACAGACCATAATACTCGTCATGTATCGTGGATGAACCTTCAGGAATTAAAGTGATATTCTATTTATTATGTACCATGTTTTCATGTTTTCATGCTAGTTCTGACCTGATATTCTTTCTGTGTTAGATTGGACTCCGGTGACGTGGACCACAGCGAGAACGAAGACATCTCCATGAAGAGCCCGTCGGACGGAGACAAGCCCACCAGGGGGCGCAAGCGAGGAGCCGCGACTGGCCAGGAAGACAAGGCCCCGGAATCGAAAGCCAAACGCGGCCGCAAGAAAGCGAACACCAGCACCGAGGACGCCGAGGAGCAGTGGACGGAGGACAGCAGCCTGGTCGACACGACCATGGAGACGGAGGACGAACAGAACAGCCCGCCCAAAAGGGGCCGCCGGGGACGACCTCCCAAATCCGCCTCGGCCAAAGAAGAGACCGTCGCCGGCAAGGGGAGGAGAGGACGCAGGAAGGCCGCGCCGCAGCCGGACGAGGACAACGACGAAGAGCCGGAGCTGGAGGAGGAGGACGAGGACGAAGACAGAGGCAGCGAAAATATGGAGGAAGTGAAGCCTAAAGGAAGACGAGGACGCAAACCGAGGTGAGTTTTTCATCACGCGAATGACTGCTTACTAAAATAACCAGACGYTTTATAATGGACTGTTCTTCTCCTCAGAGCCGAGGTGTCGGAGGTCACCAGCGATTCCGTCGAGTCCACGCCTCAGAAAAGAAGAGGACGACCTCCAAAATCACAAACGGCAGCTAAAAAAGCAGGGTACAGGAGCACCTGGGTTCTGTTTCAGCTCTTTATGTGTAGATGATCTGGCCATGTAATATTAATATTGTGCAAAATTTGTCACTATACGGTTGAATTCATTTTCTTGGCCTGTATTTTTGTAGCCTGTATCACACACACACACACACACACACACACACAAAAAGTCTGATTCGCTGATACCACCAGGGGCTTTTGTGGCGATCTCATAATATTTTCCGTTTCTAATTTGGCACTTTTGCTTTCTTTTACATTATTTTCATCGGCAGTTTCGGAGTCTAATCTGCTGTCTCACTATTTGGTTATATCCACTTTTTCAAAGAAGCTCTTCAGAGACAGTTTTTTTGTTGTTGTTGTTTTTTAACACTTATTTTAGCTAGAGTTATCTTTTAATACATTCGACCCCTAAAATTCCTAAAGACTTGTGAAAAACACATTTTCTTTAATAAGGTAAAAAAATATATTTATAAATACTCATTTTTATAGTTTAAAAACTAAACATGCTCCCAAAAACACTTTTATTTCATTACAAACTCGCCCTAATACATTCTTTTTTCTTAAGATAAAGTTACTTATTTTGTAACATAAATATTAACAACAATTTCCATGTTAAGTATACACAGTACTGTTACTGCTGCTGTGTGATGTTACCTCTATATGTACTGTAATTCATGTGAGCGCGTTTTATTCTTCGGTATCAGTACTGTAGGGTAAATACGGTAATAATTCACCTTCACAAGTCACGTTTTCCCTCACAGTTGCTTTGTGTTCTACAGTATTGAAAAGTTTATACAGTATTATATTTGATATGGAAATTTAGTTGAATTGCCGTTAATATTTATGTTACAAAATTAGTAAGTTATATTGTTCTTAATAGTTTAGCGTTAAAACACATGAAAATTTATACATTGCCGCGAAAAAAGCCATAAAAGAAAGTTGCGGAGAATATTTGCAGTTTCTGTGAAATTGCCAGTGAAATTTATTAGTTTAGGTTCTGAGGAAAAGTCAGCAAACGATTGAGGCCGCGAACTCTGAACTCTTAATTTTACCAGGCAAGAAGTTTGGAATGGAAGACGATCTGATCATTTTCAAAATAAATCCCTCTGCAGACTCTGATTACAGGAAATAAAATTTTAAAAAATATATATATTTGGCCTTGTATCAAATCATCCATGGCCCGGTACTGGTCCAAAGCCCAATAATCAAGTTAAAATGACTAATTTGAACGTCACTATCGTCTGGTTTCTAATCTGCTGGTGATTAGGAGCGATCRAGGCGCGTGTTCTCTGATCAGAGCTGCGTTATTGACACAGATTTACTGTCTTAACAGCTTGGAAGACTGCCTGCCTGCCCTTAGCCACCAGCTGTCATGTGAATACATCTGGGGAAATGATTAGCCATTTGTCATTAACACCTTCTAGTGCACATCATTTGCTTGACATCTGCTTTCACATAGATTTAATCTCTACACGGCTGTAATGCAGAGACACGGCGGATCGTCGCTAATTCCCTGTTTGTCTGTGTAACAGAGGTGGGAGATCCCGAGCAGCGGTGAGCCAAGAGGACGAGTCTGAGGAGGAGACGGAGACGTTGCAGCAGAGTGACGATGAGGCGGAAGAGGAGCAGTTACAGGAGTCCTCACCGAAAGTAAACCTCGTCTTAACATGACTAACATGTGATACGGTGCCTTACACGCAATCAGACGGCTAGCAGTGATTTTAAAAAAAACTCAACCACTGAAATGATCCTATACTGTTCATTATATATATTTAATTATAAATAGATTACTGTTTAAAAATGACAAGGTGTGGGAAATATTTCAGATTTTAAACGTGCCTAGCAAGGTGATTTGCTCATAACTCTGTGCAGAATCAATTAATATGGAGATTCTATAAGTATCACGGTTTTTTAAATATCACCAGTGTAAGGATATATCCAATGATGGAAACTATAATGAAAAAAAAATTATATAAACTTTTGTAAGCTCGTCTGCCAAATGTATAAACTTAAATCACGATTTGATATTAAATTTTTCTCCCGATTTTAAAAAAGTTTCATGAATAATTACATGTAGCTATTTCCTATGACATTAGTTTTCTCACCTAAAAAACAAGCGCAGCATTTAAACAACTCAAACCTACTTCAGATAGAAGAGTTTAACATTTAACTGAGCAGCGCACATCTTTGTCATTTGGCATAATTATAATTTCTAAACAAACTTTGCAAATATTCACTCCTGACTTTCAGTGCGCCACCTGTAGGTCCATAAAGAAACGGCGAGGTTTTATCTCCTCAAATGCCTCCAAAATCTATGAATGAAAGTGAGAGTTTGAAATTATTTGTGATATTTGCCCACAAATTTTGGAGAAAAGGACCAATCAGAGGCTTTTTGATAATATTACACCATAAAAAATGTGTTTCTGTTGCGCCAGTACAGAATCGTTTATATCTGGTCACAGATCATAAAACTGAAATCCAGCCAATTCCACCCAGTCACTAGCAGATCGACCGAACTTCATTATAAATGTAAAAAATAAAAATAAAAAAGTTTTGAAAAAATCTATTTTGCATTCAGTGATACGTGAATCTCCACATGAAAGAATCACATTCACAAATGAGTCGATTTTCCCCATGTTCATTTTCATCCATCATTCATTTTCAAATTAGCAGTTAAACACAGCCAGGTTTGGATTACGGTTAATTCATGAATCGCTAAAATCTTATCAGATTCATTAATATTACATAATCAGATTATATATGTGATGTATCCGAGTGCTATTCTAAAATATTTTCTTAAGAATCATACTGTATCGTATAATACTGATACAGAATTATCAAATATTGAACCGTGGACTAACATGTCAAATCTCAAATTATTGCCTTGAGAACTGAATCATGTGTTTTATCCAATAATTTTTTGGGATTTTTTAACGAATAGCTGAACACATTGAATAACAATCGTTATAATGCGTAATCCGCATTTTAAGTGTTATTTAAACTGCTTCGTCAGCATAATCAAAACACATTGTTTTTATAGAAATTAACAAAACAGAACTAGTTTTAAACAAACAGAAAAAAAGATCAATAAGTCTTGTCTCTTTATTTTTATTTTTTATTATTTGGCTTGAACTAGGGCTGAAACGATTCCTCGAGTAATTCGATTACAAAAAATTATCTTGAAAGGAAAAAAGCTTCTTTTAACTAATTTTAAAACCTTGCGTATTGTTTTTGCGCAGTTATTAGTTTGGCGTGACTCAGCACGCTTCCGGAGGCAAGCCGCCAGTAAACACAGACGAAGAAGCACTTACGTCACCCACAAAGCGGAAGGAGACGTAAACAGTTAGCTGTGTATTGATTTGAGAGAGCGTTTTGATGCGGGCTGCAAAATGGGAGGGAGCGATAAACATCTAATTTATTTTAAAGTGTGCCTTAGTTTTTTTGATACTTAAAGTAAAAAAAAAAAAAACTTTTTTTAGTTTTTGCATCTGAGAAAAGGCTTTAGAATAAGAATATATGGCACTGTAATGCACTTAATTCATCTTCGTCAACTGTAACCTATTCCTTGTGGATAATGACAATGTTTATTTTTGATAAAAAGCTGTATGCATTTAAAAAATAAAAGTAAAACCAACTAATCTTTGTTTGTCTTATATATTTTACTTTGCTGTTTGCAAAAGTACGTTTTATCCGATAACTCGATTAATCAATAACATTTTTGGTAGAATACTCGATTACTAAAATATTCGATATCTACAGCCCTAGTTTGAACTGATTCTGAGGGATTGCCAAATATTCAGTCGTTACCTTACAAATTAAATGGTATCATGGTGAAGTTGATTCTGTGGTACCATCAAATATAGAATAATTCACTATCGTATTGTAGTAGAGTCAGGTTTTTTTTTTTTTAATAAGATCACCGGTTTAAAGACCGAATAACTAATTTTTTTTTATTCTTAAATCTGATTCATGAGGATTGTCAGAATCATATGATAGGTGTTTCAGTGATGTCGCCAAAAACCAAGTCACTGACCAAGTCGCATATGATACGATTCTGACAATCCTCACGAATCAGAGAAGAAAAAAATCAGATTAAAAAAAAAAAGTTATTTTGTTCTGTAAACCAGTGATTTAGATTTTTTTTAAAGCTCCCTCTATTCTCTACTTTATCCTTTCTAGACTTAAAAACACCAACTGAACAGGAATGTTCACAAAATGAAGAGAAAATGTGCTAAGTGTATTATTGTATAAAAACAAATTAGTTTGTTAAAAAAAATAGCAGTGTGGAGTTCAATTAGAGAGGTTGAATCTCATTTTGTGAGAGGAATGTATTTTGTTTGTTAAACCACACAGTGACTTCTGATACACATATTAAATTATAATCTGATTGTCTGACTAAATTATTGCCCTAAATCTCTCTTATTGTATGTTTGAATAAAAGGTATATAAATATTCTGATAAAATATTTTATACAAAATTATATCATGTAAAATATAATTACAATAAAAAATATGATCTAAATTTGAAGAAGGAAAACGTTTAATCATTTTGGCTAAATGTATTCCTTTATTAGTTAAAGCAACAGAAATTCAAATATATTTCAAAGATTTTCTGGAAAGTCGTGTTTATATACTGTAAAGCATATTTGCTGCAGTTCCAGAAAATAATACTTAAAATATATAATATAATAAGTTTGATTAACGAACTTGTGAATTTCTAATGTGAACACCGCAGTGTTTAAAATGAGGTCTAAATATAAAGCACAGTGCGAATGTTCTGAGCCACGCTTCATTTCTTCATATTTTGCTTCAAAAGATCCAGACCATCTTGTATTTTTAATGTAGTCCTGAGTAATATTTCTCCAGGCTTTCTTAAGGACTTTTTTATTCAAGCATTAAAAAAAATAACATCTAACTTGAGGAACAGACAAGAGGGGAAATGAGATCACTGCTTAGCTCATTTCCCCTCATTTGTTACATAAACAACCGATTTCTAAAGCGTGTCTTTAGGCACATTTGGTTAAATTTCTTTCCATAAATTTATATCATATTATAATTAAATTTGATATAAAGAAATGACGGTGCTCAAGACTTGAACTGAGATTTCAAATATAGATTCAGCTGAAGCAACTTGAAATAAAAGAGAAATGCTTTCACTATGTCGTTGTGTTGGAGTATCGTGTTTGTGTGTGTGTTTACTTAGCGCTTGTTCTGATGTGTGTAGGTGCGACGGAAGCCTGGAAGACGAGAGCGGAGATGAGGGAGCTGAGGTTCACGTTCTCCCTTGAGAGAGAGAGAGAGAGGGAGAGATACATCATGGCAGAGCTTTAAAAAGCCCTGGAACACAACAGAGGGAATTTTTTTTTTTTTGGAGCATTTGGACTTTTTCCCCCGCCCCCGGAGCCGTGCATCTGCTTGAGCTGTATTTTGCCGTCTTTTCTGCCGTAAGCTTCCGCCTTGCCGCTTCTCCATGACTCGTGGTTTGTTTCGCATCGTTAAACGTGCCGACCATGTGAAAAATCTTGGCTTAAACAAACACACAAAAACTGTAAATAGTCTTTGTTCTGTTGCCCCGACGCCCCCCTCTGCCTGACCTCTGACCTCCAACCCTGATCCTGAAATCCCCTCCATTTTAGGGAAACTGTATAGCTCTTACTCTTCTGGATATTAAGGTGTTGCATCAACTGATTTGTTTGAGTATTAAAGGAAAAATGAAAAGAGTTTTTTTTTAGCAGTACTGTATCTGTCCAGTGTGTTTTCTGTATCATTCTGTACCAAGAAATTTTTGTTTGTTTTTTTTTGTAGTTTTTTTTTTTTTTATGTTCGTCATTTTACTCTTTCCCTTTTTAACCCCTTGTCATTTGTGTAATTCTTGTGTGCATATTATTGTGGATGTGCCTCTGCAGGAAAACAACAACAGCAAAAAAGATTAAAAAGAAAAGAAAGTAACACTGGTCTTGATAAGGAATAAAAATAATCACGTGTTTGTAAACGTTTCCTGTTCAGTATTTGTTTATCAGTGTTTAGACAAAGGAAAGTATGGTACAAAGCGATGGGTTTTAATATTGGCTTGTGCGTCAAGGAACATGTGCGGATTAAACTCGCCCACTTTTTCAGTCTGCTGAACCAATAAAATATTCTGTTTAAATAATTCGACTTGTTCACCGAGCCATCTGTCTGTGTGAGTGTCACATTTTCTGGTTTTGTTCGCCGTGTGAGAATCAAAATCTTGATGTCCTGGGGGTAACTGTGGAAAAAAATTACTCATTTAATCACTGCAGCGAGACGTTTTTCCCTTTCACTGCTTCTTAATAAAAATGCTGTTAGGCAGGAGGGTATTGTGTGTAAATGTTGAGTACTAAACAYAACCTCCTTGCTTTGGGGAGGAAATAATTTTTTTTTTTTTTACGTTTAACTTCATGACCAGGATTTAAATACACTATACAGCTAGTCCCCGATTTTAATTCTGTTCCAGGAGCGCGTTCGTAAGTCCGATTTGTTCTTAAGACTGAAAAAACGCCTTTGACACGAATATACAATGTAAAGCATACAAAGACACTTGACTAAATCTCTGTCCCCTTTCCCCACACTGCTAAAAACTTTCCACACATCATGTGGCCAAAAACTGTAATCACGCCTAAGGAAATGAATCTCAAATGTGAAATGTAACGGTGTTCTCTCTGGCCTTTAAATCGCGAGGTCTCAGAGCTGTTTTCCACTGTATTGGACTGTGTACTGTGTCTCATTGAGGAATTCCCAACATTAGGATTATTCACCATCACGACAGGTTTTCTGTCACAGTGCTCCCGGAATAATACATTGAACCCGGTGAGGCCCCACGCGCGCGCACACACAATATACCAGACTTTTTATACATTAACTTGCACACTAAAAATATTGTATACAATTTTAAATGTCGGTATCTGGTGCACTGGAGTGTCTATTTCTGTACAATGACAGAAATTGTCATTGTACAGAAATAGACTGTGAAATAGACTTCTGGTTCAAAAATTGAACCAGAAGTAGAGCCGCGGTCTGTTCACATCTGCGGAAATTCATAACTCGGATGTTCGTAAGTCTGGGACTAAATGTATGCCGAGACGTGATTAGCACTGTGGCCTCGCACCTCTGGGGTCGGGGTTCGATTTCCACCTCGGGTCTGCATATTCTCCCCGTGCTTGATGGGTTTCCTCTGGGTAACCCCTGCAGATTAGGCTAATTGGCGTTCCCAAAATGCCCATTGTGTTTGCCCAAAGTCCCTTGGGATAGTCTCCAGGCTCCTGCAACCCTGTACAGGATAAAGTATTATAGAAGAATGAATACACACGTGGACAAAATTGTTGGTACCCTTCGGTCAATGAAAGAAAAACTCACAGTGGTCACAAAAATAACTTTAATCTGACAAAAGTAATAATTTTWAAAAATCCTATGAATGTTAACCAATGGAAGTCAGACATTGCTTTTCAACCATGCTTCAACAGAATTATTTAAAAACATAAACTCATGGAACAGGCCTGGACAAAAATGATCGTACCCCTAGAAAATAAGGAAAATAATGTGACGAAAGGGACATGTTAATTCAAGGTGTGTCCACTACTTGGCATCACAGGTGTCTACAATCTTGGGTGTATGTACAAATATTCTAGCATTGCTGTGCAGATTTGTGATCGTTCAGCTGTATTAGTTGGGAGGGCGAGGAGGCTCCGGTTCATCCTGAAGGTGGTTGCTCAGTGTTCTGCATTTCAGTTCAACCCAAGSTGCCATGCTGTAACAGGTTTGGGTCCAGGTTTGAGACATCTGTGTGCTTCCAACATTGTGGCAAAGAGCCACAGAYCGTCAATAGCAAATTCTACAACCAGGTTTTAAGCTGTTTGAGGGAGGACATACGGCAAAAATAAATGTAAAACGTAAACAAAGCTAATCTCAAACCTTTTTGATACTACATCGTAAAACAAGCCTAAGAGTCATTTACAGATGCGGGCTTGTCAAAATTAATCAACACCTTGTGAGCAATCGGAAGTGGGAATTCAGCTGTGTGTGTGTGTAATATAGTATATCCACACACACATTATTATAATTATTTTAAATTGTATTATAATATGTGTTTATTAACCACATTATACATAATTATATTTGCACAAACTTTATTATTATTTAAACATGTTTATACCTAAAATTGTTTATGCACTATGATTAACATGCATATATACATATATAAAGAGCATTCTAAATACAAATCTTCCTTAATTGAATAAAATATCCAACATTCATAGCTCAAGCTTGCAACGCCTGATCCTGGTGTAGATAGGGTTCTGTGATCACGTGATATCAACTGACCAATCAAGGAACGGATCGAGCGAGCCGCGTGTTCCTTCTTATCCGCTCGTATTCAAGAAAATCCCGCCTCCTAAGCGCTACGATTGGTTAATTTTTGTCCCGCCTAGTAAGACCTTCGAGGTGATGGTTGGGCAGTTGAGTTGTCGTTCACGTCGCCGAGGCAACAGTATGATAAACAGCGGAAGCGCTTGAGAGTCTAAAAAAATGAAAAACAATGCTAATTCATGACAATTACTTTTCTTGTTTTTTTTTTTTTCCTGCTTAGTTTATGATTTTTATGTGTTTATTCGTTTTTTTATTTGGTTTGTTGTAATTGAAGTCACGTTCATTGCTCGATTCTGCCGGCCAATCAGAGCGAAGTGGGCGGGGCTTGTTGAGATATACGGATAGGGAAACATTAACGTGTCGTTTGTTTGCCCTCAGTCAGTGTAATCGGGGGGGCTTTTCCTTATCACCCTCAGCCTTGGGAGGAAGATGAGACTCGGTGCACTGAAGATGCAGATGTGAGTGTATCTCTCTTTCTCTGTCTTTCGTCTGACTGTGTGTTCTACCTGTGAGTGTGTGTGTATGTGTGTGTGCACGCATCGTTTGGTGCATTGCTTTGAAGATGTGTATGACGTCATACGGCGAGTCCCTGGTKAATAGGTGAACTTTCCACATCAGAGTTCCTGCTCATGATCAATGCATTAAAATCAATTTTCTAAAAAAAAACTGTTTTATGAACATAAATGCAGAAATAGGTGTGTGTGTGTGTGTGTGTGTGTGTGTGTGTGTGTGTGTGTGTGTGTGTGACAGTGAACATTAATAGTGTCAGTCTACTTTACATGTCTGAAACTGCAGAGGTAAGAGGGAGATAGAAGGTGAGAGAAAGGGAGATCAGCTGTAATTATATTAAAATGCAGATTTTTAAAGAAATAACCTTTAAAATGAAATATAAGCCATTGTAACAAAAGATGGTTTMATTTAACCTTGTATAACTTTCTCATTTCTTGTGCAATCCTTAAAGAATGGTATCAATGCAAAGTCCAAATCCAAAACAACAGTTTTATGATTATTATTATTATTATTATTATTATGGGGCAGTGGTAGTTCAGGCAGCTAAGGCGCTAGATTGTTGATTCAGGTTCGAGCCCTGAGGCTGGTGGGTTGGGTCCTTGGGAAAGACCTTTTACCCTACACCCACCACATACTACCACACCACTGGATAGAAAAATGGGAAGGAACGTGTCAGAAAGAGTTGTGTGTGGACCAGATGGTACGTTGTGGTGACCTCTTGACAGAGAGCCATTACGACCACATGGATTTCAGTTATGTCAAAATCAATTAATAATTAGATGTAATCAGTTTTTTTATTTTTTTCTCGGATTTTCTCCCTAATTTAGTTGTATCCAATTCCTCCCCGTCACTAGGGGGCTCCCACATTAAGGCTACTACTACCACTCAGTCAGGAGGGCCGGAGACTATCACGTGTTTCCTCCGAACCACGTGACGCCAGCCGACCACATTTTTTTAAACTGCTCACTTACGCCGCACTGTTGGGGGCGGCGTAACACAGATGGAGGACAGCGCTATCCGCTCCTTCCGCTTGCGCGAGCTCACAGACGCCCCTGATTGGCTGTAGAGCCGCAATTAATGTGGGAGCACTAAGTAACTCTCATCCCTCCCCTGTGAAAGAGCTCGGCCAATCAGCTCTCTCTAGACCTGACTTTGATTGTCTGTGACCTGAAAATCACTACAAATGAAAATATTGCGCTAGAGAAAACAATTATTCTCATTTATAGTTTAATAAAATAAAAAAAGTCTGGGAATTTACAAAGGAATAAAGAATGAATTAATGAAAAAAAAAAATTAGCATGCTTTAGACAGTAAAAAAAAAATACCCATAAGAACCTTTGGGTGTGATTATTTTACTAGATTAAGCTCTCTTTTAATTGTTTGTTTTTCAGATGTTGATAAATATAATAGTATATTATTATTATTATTATTATTGTTGTTGTTATTTATTTTCAATGAAACTTCTTGTTAAATCAGTGCTGAGAAATGGTCCTAGAGAGAGACGGGTGTAAGAGAGGTTATCTCTGTGGAAAATCTGTCTCTCAACAGAGGCAACACAACATTTCTATCTCTTTCTTTTTTTTCCCATGCTGCCCATCCTTTCATCCATCTCCAGAAAAATCATAACCTCTTCACACTACCACCAGGAAAGTCAGATTTAAAGACTCCCTCTGCTCGTTAAGCCTTAACAACTTTCTGTCTCTCTCYCTCTCCATCTCTCTAACGACTCTCACCTTCTCCATAGTTCACCTAACGAGCCCATGACTCAGCTTTAAGAGATTGAGAATCTTCACAGATACAACAACAAAAAACTTTCTGTACTTCAACTTTCAAAGTTACTTTGAGAGGTTTTCCAGAAAGTTTTTCTGATCTTCTCTGATCGTGACCAACATGATCTAATAACAGTAATCGCATGGAGTCACATGACCACACAGAAGAGGGGGAGGGGCGGCTTGTCTTCATCCGTGGTAGACAGTGAAGCAAACATGTCGCGGTTAGTTTAGCTGTTTTATTTAATGTTGCAATCTTAACATGTATAATTAGCAAATAAACTAGAGGCTAAAGAAATACAGTGGAACCTTGTATTATGAGTAACTCGGTTTACGAGTGTTCCGCAAGATGAGCAAAGATTTTTAATAAAAACATTGATTTGACTTAAAAAATGAGCAAGTCTTGGTTTACGAGTGCCGAATATCATGTATCATGCATGCGCTCTTGCTTTGACACCGAGCGTCACGTAATCACAACTGAGCCAATGATTTTTCTCTCTTTTGCGATGCAGAATTGTGTAATGGTCTCCCCTGCTGGGTCTTAGTGGTATAATCAACGTCCCCCTCTCTGTTTCAGCGTGTCTCCTATGTATGTGCGCGCGCGTAATTTGACACAGACACACCAACACACGCACACATACTTTCTCGCTCCCCGTCTTCACATACACATACACCAACACACGCTCTCTGCTTTACACAGAAAACTCTGCTCTTTCGCGATTCTTCTCAAAGGTAAAGTGCTGGTTCATTTTAATTTATTTTTTTTACTTTACAGCTGTGATCCTGGTAGTATGCGCTCACGCGAGTGTCATTAGTGAGGTTTTTTTTTTCTGTTAAAACAGTGTTTCCGTTGTGTGTGTGTTTTTGTTGTGAAACTTAAAAAGCGAGGTCGGGGGAGGGAGGAGGAGTTTTACTGTGTAAGACGAGGCGTGGGAAGGGGCTAATTTAAGTTTTTCATTTTTTTTAAAGGTAAATTGCAGGTTAATTTATTTTATTGTATTAATTGTTTTTATGTATTTTTTGGGGGCTGTGGAATGAATAATTTGAGTTTTCATTGTTTCTTATGGGAAAATTAGATTTGGTTTACAAGTATTTTGGAATACGAGCCCGCTGTATATAATTTTCTTACATTTGTTCTGCTGGACACAGTTTATGGTTCAGTGAGACTCTTGTGCACATGTTCTAATGTTATTTTCTATCTGCTGAGTCATTCGCAGGACAACTGAATATAAAGTATATCTTGCACTGGAAATAGTTACACTGTTCAAACATGCATATGTTACCAACAGTAGGTGTTTATTTCAAAAGCTTTATATTGTGAAAAAGGGAGATTAGGAAATTTGTGTTTCTTATTTCTTAATTTGCTATTTCGTAAAGATATTTAGTTTTATTCATTTAATTTATTACATTAATTTTATTACTTGGAAATGTTGCAATTTGTAAATTATTTTATCATTTTGTCTGACTTCTTGCATCATTTCTAAAAAACATAAAACGGACCTTATGTTTTATGTATATCTTTTCACCGAATACTTTTTTGCTCTTACTTATATTATAAGTAATATTTTGGATGATTACTGTTTACTTCTACTTGAGTAATATTATTTTGAAGTACAGCTCCTCTTACTTGAGTACATTTTTTAGCTACTCTACCCACCTCTGGTTGTTTACTGTATAGGAGAGTGATCGTGGTGAGGGTGCTGTGATGAGGCAGTGTTCCTGAAGTTGTTCCAGTATTCCTACTGACTGCACATCTTGAAGTGTTTATTCCTTCTATTCTACAACAATCTGCCAATTCTTTGGTGACAGAGCAACACTGTATTCTTTATCACATTATAGAATATCCAGTCTTCATTTATGTCAGAACATCTACAGACAGTTGCTCTCATGCCAAACATTTTTTTTTTTTCATTTTATTTTAAGTGCACTTCTTCATGAGTCACTCGATGCACAGAATGTAATTTCGGCCAAAACATGTTATCAGTGCTAAAGTCTCACCTGGGTGAAAAAGTGAATTTTCAGATAGAACGATATGACACTATTTTCATTAATACCTCTTACTATGTTTTCCATAAGCATGTATGTTGTTAGTCTTTCGGCTGCTCCCGTCAAATCGTTCGCCACAGCAGACCATCAATCCGCATGACGACTTGGCACAGGTTTGACCCGGATGCTCTTCCTGTATGTGTATATATATATA